>CAJNJA010089141.1:0-43738 GCA_905231915.1 Symbiodinium necroappetens
TATAATGGGCCCCACAACCCTGTTCTAGGTACTAAGGTTAGTATTAAGGCGACAAAAAGACAGGAGTTTCTATTCGGCGGCTTGTTGGGCTAGGACGAGCGCGGTAGAGCCTTTGGAGGTATGCGACGGTTGAAACCCGAAGGCTAATGAATCCTTATCAATTCAACCTTTCCCAATCTAGCAAGGCAGCCTGCCAGCCTACCAGGCCTGCCAGCCCCAAGCCTTCATGGGCAACCAGAGTTCTGCTTCGCAAGTCAACCACTGTACAGCATACACAAACGCAGCAGAAGTAAGAAAACCGACAGGGTAAACTGTCCTAAACCCTCCAAGCCACAAACAAGTGGCCCTAATGTAAAAAGCAGATCAGAGCGCTGTGGCAGGCTGGGCCTTTCGGCATGCGGCGGCCACGTTGCAGGACCCTAACTCCCTGAATCCGGTTCATATATATATATATACGTATATATATATATATACATACATACATATGTATGAAAGCCAGAAGCGCTTTAAACCCAAAACCCCATAGAAACCTATTCAAGCCCTACAAAACCCCATAAAGCCCCTACAAAGCCCTCTACAGCGCTATTCCGCCCTCAGCCCTAGGAGGACGCAGACTTCGTCATCGAACTCGTCCTCCGTCATCCAAGGGCTCTGTGCCTTTGTCTTGCCCTACGGGCCCAAGTACCTAATAACTAGGTTCCCCAGTAGTACCCTTTTGCCCTTTTCCTTTTTAGGTTCCCTTATTAAATCTAAGTAGTAGGAAAAAGGGTACCCTTATTATTAAGGGGCTACTGGGGAACCTAGATAATCATATACTCTCCCAAATATTAACCTACATAACAACCCTAAACCCTAAACCCTTCTCAATAACTACTATCCGCAACCAAGGTACCTTATTATTGGATCCTTTGGGCCCATAGGGTTGGGCGTTTCTATGGCTCTATAGGGTCGTGTAGGGTTAGGCTGTTGGGTTTGGGGTTTGCTGTCGAGGCTTCAGGGTTGCGATCCAGGGTGTAGGACTTAAGGTTAGTGTTTAGTAGGGTTTGGACTTTGAAGTTTGGTGCTGATGGGGTCGTAGAGGCTTGAATAGGGCGATATAGTAGGACTGCATATGGGTAGTTCTCTAAATTAGGGTCCTTAGGGTACCGTACTATATTGGGGGCCCACAAATTCCGGTTTGCTTGTTGGGCCGTTAAGCTCAGGCGGCCCAGGGCTTCTTAGTGCTGGTCGAGATATTCAGGGTGCTTCTAGGGACCGCTACCGCCACAAATATAACTATGTGTATGTATGCATGCATGCATGCATGTATGTATGTATGTATGTATGTATGTGAATAAATAAACAAATAAATAAATAAATAAATAAATATATATATGTACATACATACATACATGTATCGAGATTTATAAGGGCTTCAGTAAGCGAGTTCTGTATCGAAGGTTTATAGTGCTTTCGGGGGAGTGGGGAGAGTTTTGTTGTTTGGGAGGGGCGACTGTCGGCACATTCCTCCGAAACCTTCACCTCCGAACCCTAAACACACATTTAAGGTTTAGGGTAACCCGAAACCCCTAAACCCGAATGATTGAATCCCGGAAACGCTTCTAACCCTGGAGCCTGACACTGATATTGCATTTCCTGACGGCTTGCTTCGTGTCGGCAGTTCAGGGTTAAGGGCTCAGGCTTGAGCCGTCGGGGGAGAAGAGGGAGTGGTGACTAGAGCTCTTTGGGGGTGGGTGCAGTCTTTGGGGAGAAGTTGGTTTGGGACTTTAGGGTTTACGGATCCGAGGAGCTTTCCACAGGGTACCAGAGGGTTCAAACGTTTGAAGTTCGTGGGACAATGCTTATGATATGTCCGGCTTTCCAGTCAGCTAAGTGCTGCCCGCATGACAACTCTTGGCACTGGAAACCTGCTCGCATTAGACTTCACCCATGCACCACATTCTTCACAACGAGTCTTTTTTTCAACAACAACAGCGAGGGCGGTGGTTTACAGCAGACTGACCCTGGGCAGGTCAAGCAATAAGCTTGTGAGTGGCTACGTCGCAGAAATAGATTTCGCAGGGTTCACAAGAAAGCCCTCAAAGAAGCAGAACACATACTACAGCAGGCTGAACATTTACGAATACTTATTTCCGAGCCCTTCCTGATCATTAAACTTGTACTCCCAATTAACCCTGTTCTACAGTAGTTATGACCCTAAGGGCCCATGTACCCAAATAGATATACTTTGGCCTTAAAGTACTCCCTATTTGGGTACTTTGGGGCCAAAGTATATACTGTTTGGGTACATGGACCCTTAGGGTTATTGAACCCATATACTACTCCGTATACCTTGAAAACCTATGCTCTACTCTACTATACTACCTAAAGTCTCCATTTAGGGTGAAGGCATGGCCAACAGGACTACCTCGGCTTTCGGAGGCCCCCGGGCCCGGTAAGTCCGACGCAGATGTCTTGTGCTGAACATGCCCTTTCATGCTCTAAACCCTAAACCCTAAAGACCCTAAACCCTAAAACCCTAAAAACCCTAAAACCCTAAACCCTAAACCCTCCTACTACATCCCGAAGCTCTGAAACCTTGATCCCAAAGACTTAAACCCGGCAGTTTTCCACAAATCCTAAGCTCTTTAAAACGGTTTAGGGTTTAGGGTTTAGGGTTTAGGCCCAAGCCGGCAAGAAGGTATGGTGCCGCCGAGAAGCTGCTAAAGGGCCGAAGCTTCCTCCTACGCTTGGTGAAGGAAACGAAGGCCGCTCCGGCACTGAAGACAAGCGGATCTGGTGGGTCTCGTTTCAGAATGTTTTTGGGATTGCGGGTTGCAGATTGTAGCGATAGCTTTGGGGTAGATTTGCGGCCTACACGTCGGAAAGTTGGAGGCTCTTGGGTATAGGAAGGCTGTGCAGCTTTCTACGAGGCCAGTGCGAGGGTTTCGGGTGAGTTGACTCAGGCACATTGGCTACTGGACATGCGCTGCATCCCCGAAGAGCATCGGAATGACCGAGACTTTCGGGCCTGGTGCGTCCGACTTTGTGGGAAGGGGCTGCTCTTCACCTACTACCACTTGTGCCTCGAATGTCTTTGGCTTTGGGTGTTTCTTCTGGGTTGATCTCCTGTCGGCTATGCATAGCACTCTCCACCCTAAAACCCTAAACCCTATAGCCCTAAACCCAAAGCACTAAACCCTAAGCCCTAAACCCAAAGCACTAAACCCTAAGCCCTAAACCCTAAGCCCTAAACCCTATGCCCTAAACCCTAAGCCCTAAAACACTAAACCCAAAACGCTAAACCTGCCGTAAGCTTGGCATGGCGACCCCCGACCCTTGTCGTACAAGCAGTTGAGAACACACATTGCAACACATCGTGTAGCTAGAGAGGCCTGTAATACCAGGTTCACCTACGAAGCGCCAACCCTAAGCTATAAATTACAATATACCCCCCGTTCCAAAAAAAATAGAACAGTCTAAGTATCAATGTTCCTACATCAAGCCATGAACCCACTGAGGCCTTCTGCGGATGCGTTGCCCGCCACAACCAAAAGAGTCCTCGCATCCATTCCGGGCGGCAGTGCCTACGAGGCGGTCGCAGAACGGATGCAGGCTCTGGGTGAGGGGAGTACGCTGGGGGGGGGGGGTGTTCCCCTAAGGGCGCGAAGGACCCAATAATAAGGGGCTTTGGTTGCGGATACTAGTGATCTAGGTTAATGTTTGGGAGAGTAGATGATTATTAGGTACTTGGACCCTTATAGGACTCCTTGTGGCGACATCTGACCTAGAGGAGTTTGCAGTTTAAAGAGCGAGCTGTCGGCTTTCAGTGTGAAAGGCGAAGGTCCATTGTCACGGTGTCTGGATTTCTGACTCGTGGGAAGTATCGGAAGAATGAAGCAAGGACTGTTTTAAGTTCTCGTGCATGTTTTCTGTAGGTACCAAAAAATCAGATACCCTTGCGGGACCCCCGTCTGAAACACGGCGACACGGGCTATCAAACGTGCCCGGGTCGCGGATGACAACAGCACAGGTGGACTCACCCAGAACCCTAAACCCCAATTAGGAGCAGGCGCGCTGCTTCCTGTGTCAGAGACTCACAAACCGGCACCCTCATACTCTGATCTCTTATTGTAGTCCTTGTATACTTACCCTAAACCTTACATCCGAAACCCTTACAGCACCCATAGGCTCCATAGTAGTTCCTTTTGGGATTACCTCATAGGATCCTAAATATGATCCACCAAAACGAACGACTATGGAGCCTATGGGTAGTCCTCATACCAGGGCTCGGAATCGAAAGCCCTTCAGCCTGAAATCCGATCAGACGACAGGCCCTGGAGAGAGAGAAGGGCTGGAGCTGCGGCTGCTCGGCTTGCTTCTTGTTTCGTCCCTGTTTTTTGAGAGGTCGAAAGAAGTCGTCATAGTGTCCCCTTATGGTCCTTACGTAGTTCGAGTAAAATATGCCCCCCCAGCCCTGGTCTACAGATTAATTCCCTTATAGCCCCTAGGTGCATAGAGTCATAGAGGAATGAATGTTGTAACCCTGTAACACTTGGTTCTACTTCTTGAGGCCCCAAAAAGGACCCCAGAGACCTCACCGAGACGAGTATCCCCTCGTTTTGAGCTGTGAAGGTTTCTTGGGCTACGCATCAATTCCCGGAGCGGTGGTTCATGCAGGGTTTCGGGCTTGTATGGTTTTGGTGCAGGAGGGATGCTGCAGGATGACCGGAATATTTATGCCGCTGCCTAAACCCTAAACCCTTCCACTTGGCCGAAGTGTGCAAGCTCAGACGCTCAATCAGGGACCCGAGGAAATTCCAAGGCTGCCGCACATGTCCAGAAATCCTCAGGATTTCGGAGTTCAGAGCTTGTGTAGGACAGATACCCTCAACCCCTAAACCCCAAACCCTAAACCCGAACCCCCCCCAAACCTATAGGATTCAGGGATTTAGAGGGGTCTTCAATTTTTGGCATGTCTTCCGCTTCGACCGACGGGCCGGTCTCCCCCGAACCCAAAGCCCGACTTGCCTGCAGCCAGCCCCGCAGTCGAAACCTACCCCCGGGGCTCCGCTTGCCTGAAAATGTAGTTCTCTAAATTAGGTTCCCTTTTTCGGCCCCCAAAATAGTACTGCCGGAAGAGGTTCTCTAAATTAGGTTCCCTTTTTCGGCTCCCAAAATAGTACTGCCTGAAGAGGTAGTTCTCTAAATTAGGTTCCCTTTTTCGGCCCCCCAAAATAAAATAGTACGGCACCCTTACCAGAAGGACCCTTGAAAAGGGCCCTCAGTTAGAGAACTCCCCAAATAGTCGGACTACGAACCATATATCATACACCCCAATAGCCCAGTATTCTATAATTACTATACATATGTTATACACCCCAATAACCCATTATAATCGGAGGTTTAGGCCTTTAAAGCACTGTAGCCTAAACCCCTAGACTGAAGGTCATGCTCGTCTGTGGTTTGGTGGTGACCACGTCTTCGGGTCCCATGCTGATGCAGGCAGCTCGTCCCATAGCCTCTCAAGACGGTTCGGATCCCGGAAGGTAATGTGTATGTAGCACGCCGGTCTGTCTTTCTAGGTCTGTCTGCCTGCCTTCCTGCCCGTGTCTGTGTCTCTGTGTCTTGGCGGAGAGAGAGGGGAGACCTGCAATCGCAGGCCAAGCGGTCATGAATGCTGGTGGCTTTAGGCCCGTACAACGACACTGCAAAGACAGCAGGGGATCGGTTCCAAGCATGGGCGTGTCTGGGTTCGGATATGAATAGAGTTTAAGGTCCACGGTACCTCCTGTAGAATTTGAAGAATCAACACCGGAATTCCCGAATGGATAGCATCAACCCAGGCTAAGCTGGTAATTCAACGAAACCTTCCCGAAATTCAACCATCTCTCCAGCCATGTCTCCCGGCACGATGCTTACACCAGAATGTTCTGAAATCTTTCTCTACCCTTCAGACCCTGCACCCCGCAATCACTTCACGTTCCGGCAGGCAGATGGGAACATCCCCCAAGAGACTGTGGCAGAGATGGGGTCGAGGTGCCAGCGCCCGATGGCCGGGATCCCATGTGGAACTCGGATGTCGAGTCCCTTAGAAAGCCAACGGGAGAACTTTAAACTTTTTGGCCTTATATATTAGGTCTATCCTAAACCCTAAACCCTTTTTTGGGCCTGGTTCTTGAAGAAGAGAGGTCCCGCCATGGCAGGGAGGAGCCCAAAGTTGGCAAAACCTACCACTGCGGCTCTCCTGCGAGTGGGGATCTGATATGGGCAACTTCGGGGATTGAAGATTGGATGAAAGCTCGGATCCCTAAAGCCCTAAACCAAAATACCCTAAACCCCTAAACCCACAGTGTGCGAGTCGAAACCCCTAAACGCCTAAACCCCTAAACCCTTAACCCCTAATCCCTATAAGCCCTATAGGCCCTATAGACCCTTCTTTTGCTGGGCTGGGGGCTTCTGGCGGCCCCAAGTCGACCAAACCCAGGGGAGTGCTTCGGAATAGCGCTGGAGGGCCGGTGTAGGCATGACAGGGTTTGGGGTTTAGGGTTTAGGGTGTAGGCATGACCCGTAGGGTCCCAGTACCTAGTTATCATAAGGGTTTAGGGTTTAGGGTCCTAAGATACTCTCCAACATGGCAGCCGGCATAACTACCATCCTAACCCGAGTACAGAATTCTTAGGTCCTCTGCACCCTTATGGTGACCTCAACTGAGGTTGGTGCTGCTGTTGGCTCCGGGAGGTGCAGAGGCAGCAGCAGCAGGGCTCGGTGATCTTCTGTGCCACATCCAACATCTTCGAAGCCGACCCTCCTTCAAACAGCTATCGGATTTCGGGGTTAGGGTTTGGGGGTTTGCTTCAAGTTCTAGTTGCCTACACATCCACAGCCTCTATACAATAACATTGCAACTCTTGCTTCTGATGTTTCTCAGACTCTCGCCCTGGCGCTTGCATGCGCTTGCAGAAGTTCGAAACCTTCATAGACGACCTACGGCCGACTTCACCGGCTTTCGGGTGTAGAGCCGGCGAGACGAGGCTCTTGGAATACGATTCCGTAGGACTCAGACTCCTAACTAGTCAGGTTTAGGGTTTAGGGGTTTAGGGTCCAGCTTGCCGGCATACAATCAAAGCCCGTGCTGAAAAAGGGGTTTAGGGTTTAGGGATGCTAACTACGAGACACAACACGGACCAAAAAAAACACAACAACAAAAAGCACATTCCTGTCCTTTGAGGCTGCTATATCACCCCAGAGGCGTGAGCGTAAGCCACACTCCGAATTGGCCCACAGCAAGACCCACCAGAACAGCATCTCTGCAGTTGACCTTCCGCTCCCAGCATGTTTATGTGGGTAGTTCTCTAAATTAGGGTCCCTTTTGAGATCCTTGTTTATAAGGGTGCCATACTACATTGGGGACCTTAAAACGGAACCTAATTTAGAGAACTACGCATGTGGATTACAGGCTTGAGCAAGCAGGTTGTTCCACAGGCAAGCTTCTTTTGCAAGGACTGGATCAAAGAACTTCCAACGGAAACCCCAATGCCCCTAAACCGGAAACCCTAAACCCTAAACCTGTAAACTCAGGGCCTACCAAACATGAACCCTAACCCCGAAATTCCTAAACCTTGCAAACCTGAAACCCTACGACTCCTACGACCCTAAGCCCTAAACTCCAAAAAACCCTAGCCCAATCTTGCGTGAACGTGGCCTCATCCCCTCATCACTTCGTTGTAGTTTCCCATAGGCTCCTACGTAGTTCCTTCTTAGGCTTCATATTTGGAATCCTATAAGGTCTTCCCAAAAAGGAACTACTAAGGAGCCTATGGGCTCACTCATCGCCCGGAGTGTCCGAGTGTGAGCGCCGAGCCCGAAAGCCCTCCAGCAGCACCTAAACCCTAAACCCTCCAAACCCTAAACCCTCCAAACCCTAAACCCCTAAAGCCCTTCAAAGTCTAAACCCCTAAACCCTCCAAACCCCCAAACCCTCCATTCCCCTGACCCCCTAAACCCCTAAACCCCTTTAAACCCTCCTGAACCCTTTACACCCTCCAAACCCTAAGCCCTAAACCCTCCCAACCCTAAGCCCTAAACCCTCCCAACCCTAAGCCCTAAACCCTCCAAACCCAAAGCCCTAAACCCTCCAAACCATAAGCCCTAAACCCCCCAAAACGCAAAGCCCTAAGCCCTCCAAACCCTAAGCCCTAAACCCTCCGAAGCCGAAAGGACTGGATCGAACTGCATTCCGCCGCCTCCTCGGAGCTCTCGGACATGGATGCAAAGGCTTCTCAGGTCCCAAAGATCCTCGGCTGAAGGGTTTGGGGTTTAGGGGTCTAGGGTTTAGGGTTTAGGGGTTTAGGGTTTATAAGGATCCTCGGCTTTTTTGCTTTTAAGGCTTTCGGTTTAGGGTTTTCGGTGTAGGGTTTAGGGGTTCAGGGTTTTCAGTTTCGAAGTGGAAAGCCTGTTGCAAAAGGGTTTTCAGTTTAGGGTTTAGGGTTTTGGCCACGGCGTTTATTCGGCAAAGGTTTGTTTGGTTTTTTTTAGGGTTTAGGGTTAAGGCTACGGTGTATTCGATAGGGGATTGTATAGGTCTTTGTTGTTGCGTCATGCTCGCAATATGGTTGTGAAAGTTGTGTGTGTGTGTGTGTTTGTGTTTTGTTGTTGTTTTTTTTTTTTGTGGTGCCGGTCGTGCAATTTGGATGTTGCTACGAAATGTTCAAGCCTCCGCGTCTACTAGGGGTTTGGGGGTTGCGTTGAGGAATGTATTCACTGGGATTTGGGGACATAGGTTTTCGGAATTCAGGGTTCAGGACCTGCTTTCTGCCGACACGTCGCTGAACCCTTAGCCCTAAACCCCTAAACTCTAAACCCCTGAACCCCTAAACCCTCAGGGAAACAAACCCTAAACCCTAAACCCCTGAACCCCTAAACCCGAAACCCCTAAACCCGAAAGCCCTGAACCCCAAATCCGGCCGTCCGGATCAGCCTTGTCCGTCCGAACCGGCGATGCAGGCTGACGTCTGGGCTCCTTTGAGGGATCTAGAGGGGCTCCCTTTTGAAAGCTCCTTTGAGGGATCTTTAGAGGTTCCTTTGAAGGCTCTGGGTCGAGCCTGAGGGTTCAGGGCTTCGGTTTTGTAATTTCGGGTTTAGGGTTTAGGGTTTTGACTCCACGTGTCCCCCTGATCCCCAGCACCATGTCTGAAACGGTAAAACCTACGTGCCCAGAGCCCTAGAATCCGAATCCCTGAACCTTTAAAACAAAACTCCCAGCATGCCAAATTCAAGCCCCTTGAAAAGCCCTTAAACCTCCTAACATCCTAGATCCCGAGCCCTGAGCCCGAACATCTCAAAGCCGTCAACCCTACAACTCGAAAACCACGAACCCAGAGGCTCCATATAGACTACCATTATGGAATTGGGCCCCAAAAGACCATCCTTATTAAGGTTTTAGGGACCTAATTCCATAGGGAACAGACCCCCTAGTCCGAATCCCTGAAAGCTCTGAGCGTGCTAAGGGAGGAGTTCCGGAATGGACAGCCGGAGGGCTGGGGGAAGGATAGCCTGGAAGTCCACTTCGTGTCAGGCACGCGTCGGGCAAGAAGCGCAGTTTGAAAGGTGTTCATCTGAAGCTTGTAATAGTTAAGGCTTTAGGGCTTCCAGGGTTCAGGTTTTGTAATATTCCAGGTTCTGAAGGGTCTAGTTTTTAAGGTTTTGGGATGACCATAAACACCCAGAACCACAACCGCCTTAAACCAACAACCTCCCAAAATCTCTAGAGCCCTAAACCCTAAACCCTGAGCACCTTAAGCTTTAGGGCTCCCAGAGCCCGACAGACTTCACACCAGGCAGAGTGTCCATGAACCGGAAGGCACCTGTGCAAGATGCACCTCGGTCCAACTTGGCGATAACGGTTTAGGGGTTTAGGGTTTAGGGTTTTAGGGTTTGGGGTTTTAGGGTTTAGGGTTTTAGGGCTTAGAGTTTTAGGGCTTGGGGTTTTGAGTCAGAGGGTTTGGGTTTAGGGGTCTTTGCCTCTCTTGAATTGCCAGAGAGACGACATCATACTGCTGGGGGCACTTCAGAGAGACCTCGTTCCTGGGTGCCTCAGCCATGGAAGCATAGAAATAGTCCAGCCCTCGCTTTGCCACTTTCATCTGAGCCCCATGTAAACGTCCTATAGTCGCCTTATAGTACTCTGTCAACCCCATAGAACCCTTATAGTGCAAGTATAGAACTCCCGAAGCCCCAAACCTGGTGTCTGCATAGAACCCGCATTGAACTCATACCGCTTCGCTGTCTCCAGAAATTGGGAGGAGCCAAGGGGAGATATTGGGTTCAAGATTGCTGGGATTTCTTAGGGTTCAGGGATCTGGGTTTAGGGGTTAGGGTTTAAGGTTCAGGGTTTAGGGTTTATGGGTTTAGGGTTTAGGCTTCAGGATGTAGAGGTTTAGGGGTTTAGGCTCTATAGGGCATTGGGTTTTGGATGTCTCAGTAGGGGTTCCTTCAAAGGTGTCCCGGGTTACTATCCAGGTTACCAACAAGATTCAGTCTGGCGGCTTTCATGGGTTGCTGAAAGGATCCCGCAGAGGGTTCCTAGCAGTGATCTATACTGTCTTGCGTCAGATATGATGCCTATATTAGGGGTTGAGGGTTTAGGGTTTAGGGTTGTTCGAATGTAGTCCCTCCTGTTGGTTACCCGGTTTATGACTACGACCCTACATATAAACAGCTCTCCATGCAAGCCAATAGAAGAGGATATGGTGGAGAGTATGGCTAGGGTTCATGGCTTCCCTGGAGCCCTGAAGAGGATAAGGCTCAGGGATCAGAAGGCTACCCCAAAAAGGAAGCTTTCCTATCAGACAGCCAAGGCATCGACGAATCTTCCGATGGGCGTAGGCTGCCGCTGGGAACGCCGGGTGCTGGACCAGCAGGACTTCCCTGTCTATGTCTTCCCGGCGCCGTGAGGCTTCTCTTGATCCCGATTGAATGTATATTATGGGTAGTTCTCTAAATTAGGGTCTTTGTTTGGGTCCGGAATATAGTACGGCACCCTTAGAAAAAGGACCCTAAAAGAGACCCTAATTTAGAGAACTACCCATATGCTCATTCAGGGTCCACTCCGTCCAAGACGAAGTTGAACCTGCGCGGTGTCAGCTCGTAGAATCAGAACGGCCGATGCCGTGGGGAGGAATTCCGGCGGAGACACCAGTTCTCACCAGTCCCCGAACGTAGGATCCCAGATCTAGGGCAGTCCCTACTATTGCTGTCGAAGTGCTTCGTCATCATCAAACGGTAGAAAGAGCCCTGAAGGCCGGTTCTCACATATCATGGTAATAAAATGTAGCAGGATATGATACAACACACTACAATATGATATACTAAGCGACCCCGCATTCTTTCAACCTGTACCTTCGGGAAGTTCTGTCGGAAGCCCCGGGCTTGGTCACACGACGGAGATTGCGTGGAATCGTGCTACCCTCTGGCGAAGTGCGGTCTCAAGAGTCAGGAGTAAGTGTTAATCAGATATACATCTGCATATACACTTCAAATTTTGGTGTAGATACATACATACATACATACATACATGCATACATACATACATACATACATACATACATATACAAAGGTACATGCGTACATGCATGCATACATACATACATACATACATGGTTTAAGAGTGCATTTGTGTTTTGGCTTTTGTCTTTTGTAGCGATATCTCCATATACAGCCACATGATGTATGTTATGAGTGCCAGAACAAGCAAAGATATACACCCTTTGAGTCCACTTGGGGCATGTGATCGCATTGACGTTTGAAGCGACGGCTTGTGAAGGCTTGCATGCACCGAACATGGGACGCTCAAGGACACAGCCAAAATGCCAGGAGCGCTTCTCGACCCGACCTTGAGCCGCCCCTCCCAACCTTCAAAATTTAGAAGGCGGCTCACTCAGACTATGCTTGGGGTGGTTTAAGACCCCAAAAACTAGTTGTGTCTACACACCCTTTTTTTGCACGCAGAAAAGTCCATGCCCACGCACACTTTCAGCCCTAGGCCGACTGCCTCCACCTGAAACCTTCGCGTCCAACGCCTCCCCAAAGTCTCCAGAGTAGATCCGTCTTGGCTCACCAATCCTATGGTTGACGGTTTAGGGTTTAGGGGTTTAGGGTTTAGGGTTTAGGGGTTTAGGGTTTATCCTTAAGCAAGATACGCACAACGAGTTTAAAAGAGGGCCTTCCCGGTAGGATGCATGGAGTAGGCAGAATCCTCCAAGCGAGGAGCGACAAACAGCCCCAAGAAAGCCATCGTAAACACTGCAACCCAACATGTTGAATCTCTCAAGCGTTCAATCCCTGCTGGCCTGCAAAACCAGTAGAGTTGATGATTTCGGGTGCCACTTACAAGCTGTCTACATGGTTCGAAGGGAGCCGAATGATGTCCTGAAAAGCCATGTAGTTAGAGTTTTAAATTTCGAGGGCTACTCGTACTAAGCCGTGAATGATACCACAACCATATGTCCTACCTGAGCTGCCACTTCCGATACTTGGCCAAGGCATGCCCTGAACCCTAAAAATTGAACCAAAGAGCCCCAAACCCTAAACCTGGACCCACAAAGCCTTAGATCCTAAACCCTCCCTAAGCTAAACCCTAAACCCTAAACCCTAAACCCTAACCCTAAACCCCTAAACCCTAAACCCCTAAACCCTAAACCCTCCCCTAAGCTGCGACCATGAGCCATGGCTCTTCCTCGCGACACCGAGTTGCTCCGAGGCAACCGTCGTGAGCCTGAGCCGATGGGGATTAGGGTTTAAGGGCTTAGGGTTTAGGGTTTAGGGTTTAGGGTTTTGGGTTTAGGGTCTAGGGTTTAGGGCAGGGTTTAGGGATTCGGAGTTTGAGGGCATTAGGTTTAGGGTCTAGAGGTTCTGGGAAGTTGGGGTGCAGGTTTAGGGGCTTAGGGGTTAGATTTTCAGTTTAGGGTTTAGGGGTCTTTGGTCCATCGGGTTCATGGTTTTGGACGTAGGAATAACATTTAAACCTTCAGCCCCTTCCTTTCAGGCCAAAGGTCTATAGGGCTCAGAGCTTTGGGTTCAGCTGAGGGTGAGGGGCCGGGGGGGTTCTGCAATCCCAAAGACTTCCATCCCTTCTATCCGTACGAAGCCCGTTTGCGTAGAGGAGCCCTGAAACGCCAGGATTTCTTACAGCAGCCCTTGAAATTCTCAGCTTTATGGAACCTTTAAAGATCCCTCAAAGGAGCTGCAACGTCTAAGCTGTATGTTCTGTTAAAGGAACCCCCTACCCTAAACCTTATATGATTGCCTTAAACAGACCCTCCATCGCAACAAAATGTTCCCTTAAATGAAACCTGAAACCCTTCCGAATCGGGGTGAGGCCTCGTCCAAGAGCTGAAGCTGAGCGGCGGAATCGCTCCTGCAGGTGGGGAAGCTGAGCATTCAGGGACTGTAGGCTTCCCAGAGAGCCCAATACCCCTCAATTTAGGAATATACCTTAAACTATAGGGGCCTTAATATTATGATTTAAGGCATATTCCTTAATTAAGGGGTATTGGGCTCTCTGGCTTTAAGGTTTCGCTTTGTGGGTTGCGGGTTTGGGCTTGCGGTGCAGGGCTCAGGCTGAGGGTTCAGGATTTTCCCGGGAACCCAGAGGCCAACGGGAAAGCGGTACTTCAGGAGTCCTCGCCCACTCATGTGTAGGGTTTGTAGGGTTTGGAGCTACAAGTAGGGATTCCGGGATTTTAGACTTGAGGGCTGAGGATTTCGGGGATTGAGAGTTTAGGATAGGTTGGCATCCCAAAACCCTGACCCTAAACCCCAAACCCTACCCCAAACCCTAAACGACTATACGGCGGAGGCGAACTACTCCTTCAGAACCGCCAGCTGCGGAAATGGTTAGGCAGGAGGATCTGCACAAAGAGCATGAGGGTTTCGGTTTGCCCGGACCGGAACAAACAGGTCTGCGGAAGCTCTGATGAAGCCTGAGAAGCCGCGACACGTCTCGAAGCTGCTGGATCTTAAGAGATGGCATGCAAACAGTCTTCCCGCTACTATGCCTTGAGGAGTGTAGAGTACATCATGCGGACACCATGAAACTGTTCACAAAAACCCGGGATCACCTGAACATCATACAGGTACACGGGTCGCTCAAGCTTCAGGACCCAACGCTGCGTTCATCTTGGGCTCGATTTGTGGAAGCTGCCCTTTAAATTGCCTGCTGATTTGCGGGATTCGGGACCCTAAACCCTAAAACCCTAAGCCCTAAACCCTCAAACCCCAAACCCTTAAACCCTAAACCAGGAAAAGGAGCCTTGTCTTCACGGGTCTTGCGAAGGATTTAAAGACAGGAGGTCCCATCATTAACTTCGCACCTGTGCAGTAGTCAGAGATGCCAAGGGCCAAGAGGTCCATCTCCTTCGATTTAAGTGTATGGCATAGCATTTCATACTGCATTCGGTCTTCAGGTTTTGACGACCTAAGAAAATGAACCCTAAACCCTCAATGACATACAAAAGCCCCAAATCGCAAACCTTCATGGATTCATGAAGCATGCTAAAGGCTGTGCTGGACTCTTCTGCGAGCTTGAGCAGGTGATCGAAGACTGCTGAAGTTCATCGCGGGCCACCCGCAGGACGTCGATTTAGAGTTTTCGTCATTTGCCTAGACCCTGGATTGTCGCACCTTGTTTGGGTGACCTACCTTATGTTCGGATCCTACCTAAAAGACATCAGGTTGCTCAGACAGAGGCTGTGCCATTCAGGATCTAGGTAGGGTGTGTGTAGAGTTCAGGTTTTGCAGTCTATGTGGGCTCAGGGCTTCGTCGATGCGCAGGTTCCAGTGCTGCGGCTGATGATATAAATCCTGCATAATGGCCCAGAATAAGGAATGTAAGCCATAGTTCCCATAGTTTAGGGTCCTTTAGGTAATGCAGGGTTTATATCATCAACAGCATCAGCCTGTTTGTGGTGGTTCAAAACCCACTCTCTTCTCTGGGACAACTCGGGCTCAACTTCTGATGAGCTTTAGGGCAAGGTTCATGATTGAATTAGCTTTAGGGCAAGGTTCATGATTGAATTAGGTTCAGGGCAAGGTTCTTGATTTGATTAGGGGCTTAGGCTAGGGTTTGGGATTTTGGGTTTGGGGCAGAGTCTGGGTTCAAAGGCCCGAAGGCAAAATGGTCAGACGGCTTGTGGCACGCACTTTAAGAATCCCTACTGTTACAGTTTAGAGACCCCTAAACCCCAAACCCTACTTTTGATGCAGGTTTTTCGTGTCGACAGCACGGGCCACCAGCATCTCTGCAGGGAGAGTTTTCCCAGGATGAGTAGCACCTGTAGTCTCCATTGTAATTCCTTTTTTGGTTTAACCAATTATATATTTGATAAGGATTTTATAAGGTATCCCCAAAAAGTAACTACAATGGAGACTATATAGGCAGTTCAGGATTTGGGACTTTCCGAAAATTAGGGGTACCTTATTTTGGGGTCCTTTATAATAAGGATCCTACTATTAGGGTACTACATTAGGGTCCCATTTTTTCGGAAGCCCCCAAATTTGGTGCTATTCAGGGCCAATGTAGGCTTCAAGGATGTGTGAATCACGACACCGAAGCTTTTCCTGACATGCAAGGTCTTCACAGGGATGGGTTGGGTTGCAGGTTTCCTCTGCTTCGGGATACTTGATATATCTTGACGTCCTCGGCAGCTTGGCGAGAGCTAGTTTTGAACTTTCTTGCGCATATGTTTTATTGGAATCCGGAGGGCGGCTGTAACGTCGACATCTCGAGTCCCATGACAGTATAACCGTCATGAAGGCTCATCTTCAGTCATGTGTGATCATCCCCCAAAGCCACATGTTAGTTTGTCCCACTGTTCATATGCTGCAATCTCGAGGCGTATGCGGGAACCTGTAGAAGCCTTTATCCGCCAAACCTACGGCACCTACGGTTTCAACAGCCGCCCTTGGAGCTGTACTATATTATTATACTCAGCATCTAGCTCCACCGTTTGTTATGCCTTTGTTTCAACTTTCATGGAGTCTTGGCTCTTGGGAGCTGATCTTTGTGTACTTATCCAGGCCGGAAGGCTTCGGGATCTAGGATGTGGAATTCCGAAAACCAGGCTTCTGAAACCAGGAGGTCGATGTTGGAGGCGAGCTCTCCCCCTTTAAAAGTGCGCTTCAAAAGCCTTCCGACACAAAAGCAGCTGTTGGAGCTTAAGGTGCATCTCATGCCTGATTCTCATCAGTGTTATTTTAAGATCCTTTTGTGATTCTTCAAAATCTCGACGCTTCCACGTTCTTTGGCTAAGGCACACCATCTTCCTGCAGCCGGATGCCAGCTGCAGTGTGCCATGCAGCACGCCTCCTGAAGCGCCGGGTGGTCCGGCCGCAGGCCCTTGACGATTTCGGGGATGCCCTTGCTCGAGCTACCTAAAAATCTAGGCTAGCATGCTGTATATTAGGGTTTAGGGCTTAGGGTTTAGGGTTTAGTTTAGGGTTTAGGGGCTACAGGCTAGCATGCTGTATATGGGACTTTCCGAAGATTAGGGGACCTTATCTCGGGGTCCTTATAATAAGGATCCCACTATTAAGGGTACTATATATTAGGGTCCCCTATTCTCGGAAACCCCCATATGATGTACGCCAGTAACCCATTACTGTTACTTATGTCACCGGAGCCCTAGGGAGTGCAGGCGGCACCAGGGGTTGTTGATAGGTTTAGGGTTTAGGGTTTAGGATACAGGTCCCAACGCACCTCGCAGCTTCACGTAGTCTGGCCTGATTCCCCGAAGGCTTGGAGCATCACAGTGCAAGCCAGAGTCTTCTTACAAGTCCTCTTTGATCCAGTTTAGGGTTTCAGTAACCTTTCGATGATCATCGGGGCTTGCATGATCGGAATATGTCTTTGGAGGGATACTCTACTGTACTTCTACACTAGGAGCCCTGAGGAATAGTTCTCTAATTAACCCCAAACCCTATACTAAACCGTAAGTCTGTCGAGCTTCTAGCCAAAGCCTTTTAGCCCGCAATCAGCAATTCCAATACCCGAGGCCCCCTACATATAGGCAGCCCTTCTGAAATACTACAACACCCTTATGTACAAGTCGTTTCCATGTGTATATCCCAAACCACAAGCCGCCCCGACCCCAGTCGTAGCATCCCTTCAGAGTACCCTTAACCCATTAGCCTTAAACCCTTCCTTCACCTCAACCCCTAAGCCCTAAAATCCATCAAGGGTCCCTTAGTTCGAATCCCAAAACCCCCTAACCTTACCCTCAACCCCTAAACCCTTAAAGGAATCCTTATACAACCCATTAAAGGTATCCTTATAGATCCTTTTAAAGGAACCCTTCGAAAGGATACTTATAGACCACCTTTTAAAGGGACCAACATGAACCAACCCACAGCATCTCGACAGAAGCTGCGGGCTTCGCCAGGCCGTGAGCCATCCACGGCTTGGCAGTGCAGCACCTGCCCGCGTGCCTTCGCCACGAGGCTACGCAGATGTGCAGGGCTCGGGGGATAGGATTTAGGATTTAGGGTTTTGGGTTTTATGGCTTAGGGGTCTAAGGGTTTCGGGTTTCTTGGGGGATAGGGTACTTTTATTTCGCTTGGTACTTTCCCATACTAGACTATGCTTTGTCTTTATAAGGTCTCGACCCCAAACCGTGATTTCTGACATCTACACCTCGGGTTTGGGGCTTGCAACCCATTTACCTAGTTGCTGGCTTAGGTGGTTTCGGGGCATGGTGTGGGAAGCTGAGGCAAAGGCTTAAAATTGCGAGGGTTGTGGGTTTAGGGTATTTTAGGGTTTTAAAGTTTAGGGTTTAGGGTTTAGGGCAACCTGCGACGGTTTCAGACAACGCCGAAGTCTTGCTTTGAACCCCGGCAGACTTGCTCCTGATTATCGAGATCCCTAGAAAAGAGTCTTAATTGCAAGAAGGCCAATTCTTCCGACATTGGTAAACTGGAGCCTGTAAACTCGAGTTTCGGAGCAGATGTGTTTTTGGGTTTTCTGGCAGCGGCGGCCCGAGCAATCAAACGTTCCGTCGATGTTGTCAGCTGGAACAGACAATATCATAGCGAAAAGGATAATCTTCACGTGTGTTGTGTTTTGTCTGCCGCTTGGGTAGCGGGACAGAGCAGGAACCAGCTGTTTGCCCACCTCGCCGCTGAGCATGGCGTCGTGCGCACGAGCTGCCGGGAGGCAGCTTATCCGTCAGTTAGCGTTGTAAATAAGGCTTTGGGTTTATAGGGCTTATAGGGTTGTCAGGGCTTATAGGGCTTATAGGGTTTAGGGCTTAGGGATTTTGGGTTTAGGGTTTGAGGGATCTGGCCGGGCGAGCTCAGTTCAAGCCTGTGGAAAAAGGGTTTAAAATTTAGGGTTTAGGATTTAGGGCTTGGGCCTTGGAGATTTGCATAGACATATAATCAAGTATTGCAACCACATCCACGGGATTATGCATGTATATACCTCCATGTACGGCCGTAGTTCAGACAGATGGGTGGGTGGGTAGGCAGACAGGCATATACAAACGAATTTGTGTATATACATGAATGTACCTACACATACACATGCGAAAAAACACATACATGCACATGCACATGCATTTACATGGATGTATGAAGGTTTATGCAGATGTAAGCCGGCATGTAGAAATGCACACATGTGTAAATTACAGTATGTATGCACAGTAGAATGTAAAGATGAAAGCGGAGATGTACATGTACATGGCTACGTCTGTAGATCTAAATGCATATGTTTTCAATTATTACATGCTTCTTGTTCTTAAGTTTAGGGTTTAAGGAGGTCACGCGCGAGGGACATGGGGGGGGGGGGAGTCCGGCCCATCCCGAAGCCTGAGCCGTAATTGTTGAACCTTAAGCCTAATAACCTTGAAAGTGGCAAAACATCCTAAGTTCTAACCCTCAACCTACATACTCAAGACCTGAGCCCGGAAACTTCCGAAAACCCTTTCGAGGTGCCGGCGGCGGCAGAAGGTCGGACCCGCGCAGTGGCCGAAGCCAAGGCGCGAGATTTCGCGTTCCCGTTTCAAGTCCTAGTTTCAGCAACGCCGCCTTTAGAGATTGAGGAGTCGTTCCGAGGTTTTCAGGTCCTTTGAGTTTTGGTTTCGAGGATCTCGGCTGAAAGAGTGAGAGTAGAGTTTGGAGTTTTGGGGGTTCTTCGATCTGTTAGCTTAAGGGTCTTTGTACCCAAATAGTATATTCCTTGGCTTAAAGTAGTCCCTGTATAGGCACGTTGGAGCCAAAGTATATGCTATTTGGGTACATGGACCCTTAGGGTTAGCTCAGATAGCAGGGAACCTGCGGATTTCGAACCCACCGCCGCAGAGTTGCGATGGTGGTCCGGATGGTTTGGGTTTAGGGTTTAGGGTCTAGGGTTTAGGGGTTAGGGTTTAGGGTTTAGGGTTATAGGGGTTAGGGTTTAGGGGCTATAGGGGTTAGGGTTTAGGGGCTATTGTTCAAAATGCAAGTTTTTTTCCTCATGCAAGAGCGGAGTTACGTTTACGTCGGTTTACACACCACGAGGTGCAAGACAGGTTCGTCGGATGGAGCCTTTCCGGGTTCTGCTTCTTCTCAGCTTATCTCGCAATATGCCCCCGGGGATCTAGGATGAGTCTCATGCTCCCAGAATTGCGTGTAAACCCTAAGCCTAAACTCCTAGACCCCGACTCCCCCAACCCCGAAACGCTCACCCGGTTTATTCTGTCGGGGTCAGGTTTTTTGGGGACTTCAGGGCTCTTCCTGAGCTTTAGATTTTAGGGGTTGTTGGGTTTCGGGTTTGGGGGTTTGTAAGTGTGGTGTTGGCCGGCGTTGGCGATTATAGGAGAATGCTCGAGTTGTTAGAAATCGACTTTTTCGGAATACTCCTAGTAGTAATTTGAGATCGCTTTTCAGGTGGCATTTTGACTAGTCATTTAGATTACCTAACCCTAAACCCTAAACCATACACCCTACACCCTAAACCCTAAACCCTACCTGCCCCGGAGGATCTGCAGCGCGAGCTGGTGGCTGGGCTCCGCCACGCACCCTGGCACTTCCTGGCTTCAAGGGAAACCGGTTTAGGGTTTAGTGTTTTGGGTTTAGGGTTTAGGGATTCAAGTTTGAGGGCTCTTGGATCCAAAGACCATGGTACGTATGGCGTTTGGGCTATTCAGAAATTCACGGTCATTGTTGCTGGCTGCGCTCTGAGCACTATGGCAGACGTCAGGTAATCCAAAGCTTGATGGTTCGCGGAGTGCTCAGCTTAGGGACAAGATGTATCTCAAACAAGTTTAAGCTTGAATTGCCATCTAGTTTTTTCAAGAGTACAGAGTTTTCGTTAGTACACCCATCCGATATCCTCTAGCCTCTGCTTCCACTTCGAAGAAAGCCAAGAGACCATACTATCGGCCTGTTCATGTGCACAGCATGGCCTCCCGCAGACCCACACATCTCAACTGAATATGGCTTCAAGACAGGCACCGTGAAGCCACAGGGTTGACTCATCGACAAAGTTTAGTTTACCAGACCTGCGGCTGAGCCATGATCTGAGATTCCCTAAAGGTCTTGTCCCCAAGGGTCCCGGTGTAGATCCCCTGCCAAACACATCTATCAGTCCTTCATGATGAAGCCTGCACCTGTTCTAGTTGCCAAGATGCGTCTCAGAGGAGTGAGCTTCAAGTGATGATACCCCTCTCGATTTGCAGGACAGTGCTTGGGGCGGCACAGGTGTCTCAACACATGTCTTGTTACAACCCTTAACGACAACACGTACCCTAGAAAAGCTTAAGGATCCAAAAGCCATGCAGGGATTCACAGTCGCCCTTGTTGTTACCGATCATGTGCTCCATAAGGCTGTGACGAGCAAGACTGCTCGCCAGTGGACCAAGAGTTCTTCAGAAAAGCGGTGAGCTGGGCCGAGAGGCATTGAGTTCCACGAAAATGATGCCCTGATGTTTAGTATAGTATAGAAGCCTGAATCACTAGTAAAAATATATTATTCCTCAGGGCTTCTTGTTGTAGCTGTATATAGCTATACTATCTATACTAATATGCACCTGTTATAATAACTGGGGCACCGAACAAGCCAGCCATAGTTTCGGCAGGAAAAAACTCAAAACTCCTGAACCCTAAATCCCGAAACAGTATGCCTAATCGCTTAAGCCCGGACTTTCACAGCTGCCGAAGGTTATGTCGTCTCGTGGCAGCGGGTTGCTTGGCTGCTTCTCCCTTCCTGCTTGGGACTTAGGGTTTTAGTTTTCGACGGCTTTAGGGCTTTGACTCAGGTTTTAGGGTTCAGAGTTCTTTGAGTTGTCATTCTATGTCGGCACGTTAAGGGTTTTAAATTCGAAGGCATTCGGGCCTTGGGGCTTTAAATCAGTTTTGGGGTTCTTTGATTCTTTGTGTTGTCATTCTGTGTCGGCAGTTGAGAGATGTGGTGAGAGGGAGCAAGAGAGCCTGGAGCTTCTGCCCCGCAGTCCTTCAACGCTACCCACAGGCTCCATAGTAGTTCCTTTTTGGGACTACCTTATAGGATCCTAGCTATGAACCATAAAGAAGGAACTACTATGGAGCCTATGGGTAGTCACTAAACCAGACACCGAGCCGTTATTACAAACATAAAATAACCCCTCATAAGTAGACCAGGGCTTCGTCGGTGTCTTCTATACTACATCTAGAATAAAGGAACGCTAACATGCCAAGGAAAGGCTTCAAATACATTATATGAGCCAGTAGAAACCCAAACCCGATGATTATAATGCACCCCCCCCCACCCATGCGAGAGCGTAAAATACACCCAGCCTCTTCCCAGTGAGGAGTAAAGTTGGTGTGCTCAAGGCTCCCGTTGCCTATGGGGCTTCAGGGGATGTTTTTAAGCGATTATATCAAGTAGCTGGAGCCCTAGGGTACCTGTTTGGAGTCAGGCGTGAACCCGTCCGGCTCGACTGGGTTGCCACGGTCCCTCGGACGCGGGCGGCGCTGACGCGGTGGCTGCGTGCCGAGATCGCTGAAGGCCATGCTGGCCTAGACTTGAAGGTTTCGAAAACAATTGAAGAAGGGCTCTGTGCAGCGAATAATAAGGATGATAGGAGACAGGTTTGAACGCAGGATTATTAGAACTAGTGCTTGGGGTTTAGGATTGGATTTGGGGCTGCGGGCTGGGGGTTACAGATTTAGGGTTTGGAGTTTGAGTGTAATAGGGACTTCAATGCTGCCTGGGACCATCAGGGAACATCGTCAGAGAGAGATGGAGAGAGGTTTCGAAGTTCCCTTTAAAGGATCTCGAAACCCTAAACCCTGGACCCTAATCCGTGCTCCGTATGAAAGGAGTCTAGCCAGAAACCGAAGTGTCCGTTTACATTGGCCGCTGAAGCCGAAATTCACCTGTACAGATTTCCTAAACTCCTGGTGCCTAAGCCCTAAACCCTAAAGCCCCAAGAACCCTATAGATCCCTTATCGAAGCCCTTAAAGCCCTAAACCCTAAACCCCTAAACCCTAAACCCTAAGCGCGGACCTTCATCAGCCATGCCAGCCTTGTGCGAGTGTGTGAGTCGAAACCCTAAACCCTCAGGAGTTCCCTTTAATAGGGTTTAGGGTTTAGGGTTTAAGGAACCCTAAAAGCCTTTGCCCTCCGGCAAGGTGCGTCACTGCCGGCTCACGCCCCGAGATCGGAATCCTGGTGGAAGGCTCAGCACTCGACGGGTTAGGGTTTCGGGGTTTAGGGCTAGGGGTTTAGGGGTTGAAGGTTTTAGGGTTAGGGGTTTAGGGTTCAGGATTTAGGGTTCAGGGTTCCGGGTTCAGGGTTTAGGGTTAGAGGTTTAGGGTTTAGGATTCAGGGTTGATGGTTTTTTGTCTGTTTAGCACTCTTTGTAAGGTCTCAGAACAGGAAGCAAGACTTAAGATTTGGGTTTAGGGCTTCAGGTTTGGGGCTTAGGGGGATTTGTAGGGTTTACAGGAGCAAAATTCAAAGGGTTTAGGGGGGAAGTTTAAAGGTTTGAAAAAAGAACAAGAAAAAGGGAAACGAAAAGTTGTCTGAGGCTTTAAAGGTTTCAAAAGGGCTACAACACACGTGGTTTTGTTTAAAGGGCCTGTGGGGGTCACACGGTGTGTTTTATCCGTCTCACCCTCAAGGAGGAAAACCCTGATTCTGCTTAGGGTTTAGGGAAAGTTTTAAAATATGATACCAGATGTAAGATGCTGCTACGGTTTCCTGAAGAGAAATATATTCCTAAACCTAACACCTTAACCCTAAACCCCCTCAGCCCCAAACCCAAAACGCCCGAACCCCAGCCAGTCCCGCAAGTGATCTCGTGTGTAGTTGTTGACCCAGCGTCCTGCACTAGGGGAGACCGCACGTTGCAGGATGTTGGGCAGATGGAAGAGGGACCATCCCAATTAGCAGGTTCATCATTTCTAAGGGCTTAGGGTTTAGGGTTTAGGGTTACCTCGACCTTATAACCTTAGCATCTTTGTGTTCAGCGTTTCACTAAATTTCACCTCCTCCATCCAGGGTTTAGGGTTTAGGGTTTAGGGTGTAGGGTTACCTAAACCCTAAACCCTAAACCCTAAACCTAAACCCTGAAACCCCAGGATCTTTGTGTTCAGTGTTTCACTTTCCTGCAGTTCAAGTTTCACAAAGAAGGCCGACCTCAGAGCACATGCCTCGCCTCCATAGATTGTCCGAGAGAGAGAGAGAGAGAGAGAGAGAGAGCCGAAGCCCTACTATAGCCGCCTCAATAATTACTATTATTATTATTATTAATATTATATATATATATTTTTTTTATTTTTTTTTTGGTGGGGGGGGTTCCTTATTCTAATTATACCATACAGGCCCCTAGAACCCTATTTTAATTATTATGACCCCTTTCATTACACTCTAAGAATTGAGCCTTGAACGTGCGCTTAAGGTGAAAAGTGGCGATCCCCGAGCTGCTCCGTTTCCTTCAGGCCTCAGCATATAGGTTTGATTTGGGTCTAGGGTTTAGGGTTTGGGGTTTAGGGTTTAGGGTCCACGGTTTAGGGTTTAGGGTTGAGGCTTGTTGCAAGAGGCTCTTTAAGGGTAGTTCTCCAAAGTAGGGTCCCTTTTTGGGTCCCCAATATAGTACGGCACCCTTATAAAAGGGACCCTAAAAGGGACCCCATAAAATCCTAAACCGAAGCCTGAACACTTTCATGACGGCATATATACCTCGGAGCTTTAGGTCATACTTAGCAAGAGACCCTAACCCCCGAAAGCCCTATAAACTTAACCCTAAAAGCCTGAAGCCCTGAGCCCTAAAGCCCTAAACACCAGTCCCTCTGTCCCGGGAAGACTGGATCAGGAGCGCTCCGAGATCTTTGTTGTTGGGCGGCCAGGGGGCGACGAGGCACTTGGATCGGGATCTGAGGCTTCAACGGAGGCTCTGGGGACTTTAGGGATAATACTGTTGATGATATAAATCCTGCATTACCTTAAGGACCCTAAACTATTGGAAGTCTGATATATTCCTTAGTATGGGTAATGCAGGATTTTTTTCATCAGCCGTAGGATTTAGGGTTTCGGGATGATAGGATGTCCACCTCGGGGCCTTAAACCGTCTTGGGCTTTAGACTTGTCTCATGGTTCCAAAGAATGGTCAGTCGATTGGTGCGGTGCGTCGGATGAGTTGACCACCTCGGGCCTCCTTTTCTCGTGGTCCAAGGGCTTGGTTTGAGAACTTTTTCGGGTCCATCACCTGCAGTCTGGAGTTGGACAGCCTTTCTTCGCACATGGTCCGTATTCCGGTAGTGACCCGGTTGCAAGTCTGGAGTTGGACAGCCTTTCTTCGCACATGGTCCGTATTCCGGTAGTGACCCGGTAATGGTTCCCCTGAGCAGGGCGGCGAATCTAAAGCGACGACGACCATAGTGATGATGTTACTCAGGCCAACGACAACAACGACGATGCTAATGTTCTGCGCTGCCGAGTGTAATGCATGGTTCTTCATGTTTATGGCCTTTGACAACACGTTTGGCCCCCATGTTTCTCATCATCTAATCTAGATGGTTCCAGGTAGACTGCGTTTCAAAATCAGATGCTCTTGGTTAGTCCTGTACCAGCAGTCGTTGGACAGAAGCCGGTCCCGACCCTTTTTCCCCTCTTAATTGCGGAATAGACCTTCAATCATGACAAGAATCCGTCGTCTCACTGTAGGTCCAGGTTTCTTGATTCATGGGTCTTGGCCTCCGCGTTCTTCCCTGCACAATCGATGAAGGCCGCGCCAGGTGATTGCAGACTACGACGGACGCAGATCGCGCTCACGGACGCAGCGCATCCTGGCAGCAGAGCTGTCGGAAGGCCGATGGTCTCAAAACTTCAACCTTCAATCCCTCGGCCTCAGTTTCCATGCACTGCAGGCAATTCCCAGACGAAGACTAAGATCTTGGTAGGCCCGTGAATGTGTCAACCCTAAGGTCCAAGCCCCGAAGCAGCCCCAGACTTTCACTGCCTAGCAATATATGGATAGTTCTCTCAACCAGGGTCCCTTTTAGGGTCCTTGTTATAAGGGTGCCGTACTATTTTTGTGACCCCAAAGAGGGACCCTGATGTGGAGAACTACCCACATGTCTCAATGTCACAAAGCAAGATCTCTGTCTCGGGTTTGGGGCATGGCCACCTCTCCTGTTGCTTCGCTAGACTGTGCCAACCCGACTTACTACGTACCAGTGTACGCGTGATCCTTCGAGTAAACCGCATACCTGAAACCTTCTTATTACTTGTTGGCCCCAAACCCCCCAAGGTGGGATGACGCGGAGCAATTGGAGCTGCAGAGCCAGGAATGTGCTGTCACTTGCAGGGCTGATGAAGGTAGTTCACTAAATTCGGATGACCTAAAGAGGGGACCCTTACTTAGAGAACCGCCCATGACGAAGTTTTCACGGTTTCGGTTGATTTTGGGTTGTGGGCTGTCGAACGTTTATTTAGTGCGGGGTTTAGGGCTTAGGGCTCGGGGTGTAGGCTTAAGGGTTTAGGCTTAAAGTCTTGAGTTTAGGGGTTAGGGTCGTTTGGGCGGGAGGTGAGAAGATGCTAGGGCTTCAGGAGGAATCAGCTAAGTCTTGGTAAGAAACTCCCTATAGCTAAAGGTACTCGTCCCTGCGGGGTTAAAGGCCTCAGCTTGTCACGGCGAGGAGTCGCTCATCTCCCGTGTGGCTGTCGTGCTCAAGGCTCTGCAGGACAGGTCACCTCATTGCCTAAGAGCCCAGGACGTGTAGGGCTCGGAATAATTACCCCAAGGCACCCCAGGACCTTATTCTAGTTATATTCAGGCCGCTATGCTTCACTGTATGTTGAAGCCTTCTGCAGTGCCCAACTGGCTAGCGGCTAGGTCATTTCGGGTATGATGAGGTGGATACGAAAAAACCAAAGCCCTTAATCTAAGCCTTAATCCTTACCCGAAGACCAGTCTCTCTGCAAACCTTGCCTGGTGTTGTCCGAGAGTGAGTACCAACAACTCCCTGCCCTCAACCCCAGAAAATCCTTTGGCTGTGGGCGTTGATCCTAGGCATGTCCGGCCAGGCCGACCCACAGAAGAAGTGCTTCTCCTCTCAACTGCTCTGCGAAGTGGCACAGGAGAAGATTTCCCATACGGTTCCCCAGGGTTCCGAAGTATATACCGCAATAACCTTTATTCTTGTCATCAAGGAAACTATACTAGGGATTAGTGTTTAGGGTTTACTTGGATCCTAACCTATCAAACCTGCCTTTCTGGAATCCCGTATTTTGATTTCTGTTTACAAGTCCTTATTGGAAGAGGGTAGGTTACTTTGGCTCAAGGTAGGGGTTCATGGGCTCAGGGTTTAGGGTGGAGGGTAATATAGGGGCCTAAATACTTACCAAAACGATTTTGGGGGCTGCATATTATTCTCACCTTAGGGTATACTATACCCCAGAACCCTACTCCAATTATTAAGGCTTCCCATACTATACCATTGTAGTAGCCGATAGTAATCGTTCTGGAACTTTCCGAAAATTAGGGTACCTTATTTGGGTGTCCTTATAATAAGGATCCTACTATTTAGGGTACTATATTATTGAGGCCCCTATGTTAGCCTCTGGGCCTGGTCTTGTCCTTCAAGCCCGCGTGGTTTAGTGTTTAGGGTTTTAGGGGTTCAGGGTGTAGGGTCTAGGGCTGCAAGTCGTAGTCTGGCTGGGCTTGAGTCCAATAGCAAACAGGGTCTAGGGCCGTAGGGTTTCTGATATCAGCCGCGGGCTGTATGTAGGTTGGACATCCAGTTGTGGAAGTCGCACTTAGACGACGCAGTTGCAACAACCGGTATTAACAGGAACAGCTTAGAGATAGTTTTGCAGAGACCCTAAACCCTAACCCAAGGCATATCAGAAGGTTCGTCCTAGCTAGGCGGGGGAGGCAAAGAAGCCCAAGGCCACCCTAAGCCCTCCCCCTCCTGTGCATAAGTTGCATATGGCTTGTAAATGCACAGGGGTAACCCTGGGATACCCTGGGAGCTCGGGACTGCACACTAGGCGGAAAGAGATCGTTACCTCCTAGCTGTTTAATGAATTAATGATAGAAACCATATACAGAAACAGAGGTATGTGTTTCCGATTACAGGTAGGGCTTAGGGAGTCTTGGGTCTAAGAAAGTTTAAGGTTTAGTTCTCGTAGGGTTTGTTCTGAATTCTTGGTTGGCGTAAGGCGCTCTATATCATGCCACAACTTTCGAAGATGCTACTGCTGATGATGATATAAATTCTGCGTACCTTAAGGACCCTAAACTAATTATGGGAAGTATGGTGCATTTCTAATTATGGGTAATGCAGGATTTATATGGGAGTTTCGCAAAACAGGGGGTACCTTATCTTGGGGTCCTTATATTATAATAAGGATCCTACTATTTAGGGTGCTACATCAGGGCTCCCCTATCTTCGGAAACCCTCATATCATCAACCGTCTTGCAGTTGGGCCTGAGCCCTAGGAAGATCGCCAGTTACAGGATGGTCTCAACTCCAGCTATTTACCTACGTGCCCAACTGCGACTGTTAGTTAAAACGTCCTCTAATCCTTCAGGCCAACATACTATACTGCACTACTCTCTCTCTCTATCTATATATATACACATACATACATATGTCTATATATATATATATGTACACATACATATATTCATACATACATACATACATACATACATACATTCATTCACACCGCCGCAAGAAGGAGTCTCGCGCTGCGTCGAAGGGCAACCTTTAACAGATCGGCGCCTCAAGGGCGCATGCCCGGTAGTTGTTGGGCACCCCTAGGAACTCTTTGCGGCTGTCGGCTGCTCAAGCAAAACGGAAATATGAAGTACGTAGAAGTAAGCATGAGTAAGTAAGAGAGAGGAATAACCGATAGGAAGTAGAACGTATTGAAAAGCTCAGCTCATCCGGCGTGTCCGCCCCACAAGCGATGAGCAGCAACCGATCAGCACCTTCAGAAACAAGAAGTGACTCCTCTGGAGTCAACCAGTTGGACAAAAAGCGGGCCCTGCGGGCGACTGATCACTCTATGCTCGGTTGTCTGCGCAGAAAGTACAAGTAGGCATTCGTCTCTACCACAGCTACGTCAGCTTCACGGATGGGTGTGGGCAATTCCCCATCATCAGTCAGCCGGCTCAAAACGCCCTGTTGCAGAAAGGCAGTACGATAGTGTCCACTATCCCTGGCATTTCCAAGATGAATTACAACCGCTTCAACAGTATACGCATAGGATGTGGTTTGCAACCCTGTGCTGCTGTAGGCAGGAACATAGACCGTACGGCTGGACCTGATTCTAAACCTTAGCTTCGCACCATCATCCCTAAACCGTCCAACTTGGATTGCCATCACTGCCGGCGCAATCACAAGCGCATGCCGCTGCGCCTGGTTGCGCCACTCAATGAGAAGTCTCTGCAGGCTGATGTGTGGCGCTGAGGCATTGGCAACGCTCAAATGCAAAGGCCACACATGTCCGTGATCAACCACTTGCACCTGCACCGATGTGGAGTGCAGCAGCTCAGGACCCTCTAGTCTAGATTCCCAGATCCCTTCATCTGCGGATGGGCTGAGATGCGGCCTGAGAAAATGCAGATAATCGGCAGCGTCATGTTGCCGGTGGGGCTCGGTCCACCTCTGCATGAGTGAGGACCATGCACGGGTGCCCCAAAGTGAGATGCGCAAGGGCCTTCTCAGGAGCCAGCTCAAAAACCTCCCAAAATCTCGCTGCACCATTAGGCCCTGCGGGAGTTGGGAGGCAACCCAAAGCAATGCAAGAAGCACAGAGTTAGCATAGCAGTGAACCGAGGGGTTGGTTAACACTATGCTGGTGGCCTGAGCTTCGGTGGGCTTCAGCGCTGGAACGTTTGCAGAAGCTGGTCGAGGTGCATGGCCAGGGGGCTCCGACCCAGTCTCGTAGGCCTGGCTGTGGCGCCCACCAGGTGGAGGCAGCCATTTCTGCAAAGCCGGCGCATCAGGCAATACATCTGATGTGCCTCCTGGGTCCTGTTCTGGACCTGGAGCTGGAAGGGGATCACCTCGCTCTCCATTGACTGGGTGAGCTTGCGCAACGGATGGAATTTTCCAACCGTGTCCGGGAAGGTCGTGAGCTGGATCAGGTACTCCACTATCTCCATCGCCTTTGCATGAGCCAACGAGTCCTGCGTGTCCGGCTCGTAGTGGTGCTCTTTCTGATTCCACTTGAGATAGAGATAGTTCGTGCCATCTGTCAAACCCATTTCCTTGGCCTTGAGGCACATTTCCGTGTCCGATTCCATGCGGCGGAGGCGGTCGCGTAGGGCCGTGAACAGACAGTGCAGAAGCACTGTCCGCATCGGTTGTGTAAGAGCCGATGCATCCTCGGCTTTCTGGCGATGCCACTCTTGGGCGACGGCATAGAGCTCCTTGGTGATTGTCCAGCCCTTTTCGGACTCCTTCGTTTGAAGGAACAGCATGAAGCTGGTGTCGAGGCCATAGACATTGAGACTGTCCTCGATCCTCAAGGTCAGCCTGCCCATAGCCACCACTAGGTCTTGCAGGGCTGCACTGTCGTTGTCGCGGCGATCCTGGCGGCGGTCGCGTTCCTGGCGATCGCCTGCTCGGCGAGGTTGCTGTCCCCACCAGTTCTGGCGCTGATGCCCCCGATTCCCGCGCCGATCGTCTGGCGCCTGCTCGGAACGCCTCTGCGATGGGCGTCGAGGCGAGGAAGCCCTGCCTTTGCCCGTGCTGTCCGGAGGCGGTGCCTCCACGGCTTCCTCCGGTTCGTCCCCTTTGCGCTCGCCCTTGGCGTGGCTGCGTGGCCACTTGGCTGCACCCTCCTCCCGCTGGGCTTCCGGCCCCCTCTTCTCTCGATCCACATCCATACGAGCTGGGAGGGAGGGCTGGTCGGTCCGCAGCTCGGAGCTTACCTGGGAGTCCCTCGCGCTGCTCGGCGCTGTTGAGGCTTCCCCCGCCGGCGGTTGCATGTACTCCGCCCACCTTTCCAGCTCCGCCGCTGCTTCCTTGAGCTCCTGCGTGTTCTTTGCCTCGGAAGTCATCCAGGCTGGACTGTCCTGGGTCATCCAAGGAGTCAAAGCGATGAAGGAAGTGCCCACACATCCACAGAACAGGACATGCCTTGCGATGCACTGCAGCCGGGCCTCGGAACCGGATGCCACACCAGTTGCAGGGGCAGAGCGGTGGAGGCTTAGTTTGAGCCCACTGCACAACGTGCTCTTGCGCAGCTGCAACAGCAGGGTGCATGGCACAAGCATGCCTGGCAACATAAGACGGTCGGGCCACCCACTGAAAACACACAGGACAGTGCTGAGTTAGCTGACTATCTCGAATAGCTGTAGCAAGTTTGGCAATGCTCTGGCGTTTCGCCAAGCGCTGGAGGTCCTGTCTCTCAAACAATGGCGCTTCCGGCGGCATCTCTGGGTTGGGCCGACTATCCCCCGGCGCGAACGCCCCATAAGCGGGGATAAGCTGAGGGCCCAAGTCTGCGGAACCTGCTCCCTCTAAGTGTGAGGTCACTTGGGTCTGGGACGACGGGTGAACTACAGAACCAGTACCCGTAGGGTCCTCAGCACGTACTGCATGCCGGCCATAATGCAAAACGGGACAAGCTTGCTGTGAAAAGTGACCACGGAACTGAAGCCATCCATAAAATCTTCTGCCACAGTGGCGACACTGGGGCATGCCCTGCAGAGAGTGCTGCCTGTAATCTTCACATCGAACCTGCTTGTCTCGGGTGGATCGAGCCTTGCGGGGTCTAATGTTCGGGTGTTGTTTGCCAATATGTACACTGAGGGCATGAGAGGAGGGAAAATGCTGACTACATTCAGGGCAGGCATACTTGAAGCTCATCACCTGTGTGACCTCGCGTAGTCGTGCATGCAAAGTTTCACTCTCAGAGGCAAGGGCTGGCACGCAGGTCAGAAAGGTCTGCTGCAGCCGGGCCCACCACTGGTGCACAAGATCAGGCTGCAGATGGCCCAGGACTTGTGTGCTGGCAAGAATACGCTTGTGACAAGCCATACCTAGCATGATGAGAGGGTCTTGGAGTCCTAATCTAGCGTACAGTTGCTGCGTTGTCTCATGGGAAATGTGGCCGGGGCTCCTAGCAACTAGACGGATTTGCTTGGCGACTTGACTGCGAAGTTTAGCTACAGACCACGCGTCAAGGCCTACTGAAGTTAGGCCATACTGCAGTATGGTCCAAACGTAGGTACGCCATAGCACAATGCGCCTGGATACTGGGAGGCCCGGGTGCTTCAAGAACACATGCAGTCTGCTGAAGGCCACCCACGACAGTTTGAGTCTGGCAGTCAGAGTGGATCGTTCAAACTTCCCATATCCTATCTGAACCCCAAGATACTTGTGCGAATGACGAACCGGTATACGCAGGGTCCCTTCAGACGTTGGTAGGACAAGGAAACGCTCCTTGCCTTTCCAGTGCACAAACTCCCCCAGCAAACTCGGCACCTCCGGTCCCTTCATGGCAAGAAGGATCACCGTCTTATCCGTAGCTATGCGCATCCCATAGCTCTGGAAAACGTCAAAGATTCGCACTATGTGCTGGCACGCGTTGCGAAAGTCTCTGGGGGACGCCAGGGTCCAGTGCATATGAAAATCATCAGCAAAGCATGTGATCGCATTCTGAGGACAGATTAATACCAGCTCATCATACAACAAGAGAGTGAACGCCAGCCATAGTAGCGGTGATAAGCCGCAGCCTTGGCGGATCCCAGCCGCCAACTGGACTGATTCACACAGGCCATGCCGCTCCAGTACAATCTTGGCACTGTCGTGTATGTACATTATAGCAGCAATCAGGTCTGTTGGGGCTCCTATTCTGATTAAGGCTTGATGGAATTATACATACATACATACATACATACATACATACATATATATATATATGCACCATACTACACTATACTGTGCTATGCTACACTGCCCCGTAGGATTCCGTTGTCCAACGGTTGCTTCACGGCCGTTTGCTTGCGAGAGTGCTGGCCGAGGACGCGAGGTCGGCCTGGGGCTGGCATTCAGGGCTTATGGCGGTTTAGGGTTTATAGTGTTTAGGGTTTATAGGGTTCAGCATTTATAGGGTTTAGGGTTTATAGTGTTTACATAGGGTGTATAGGATTCAGCATTTATAGGGTTTAGGATTTATGGGTTTAAGGGTTTAGGGCGTATAGGGTTTAGGGGTTAGGGGTTTAGGGTGAGTTGGGTTTAGGGGTTAAGGGTTAATAGATTTAGGATTGGTAGAGTTTATTTGTTCGGCTTCCTGGGGCGTATAGGGTGTTCAGGGCAAAGGGGAAAGCAAGTCCTTGTCTGGAATCTCCGAATCCTCGAGGATTAGTTTGACGGTGTTCTGTCCTGGGATGGGTAAGGTTTAGGGTAACGGTGTGGGCCTAAATCTACATGAGAGATGCTTGTTTCGTACTTGAAGAAGTTAAGGCCATCCTGTTCTTCAAACCCTGTAGAGGAAAGTGGTTATAGTCCGTGTCGCAGAGTGAAGCACAGCAACAGCCTGGAGCAGAACATGTGGCGTAGACTTCATGTGCCTGGCTGAATGCAACTTTCACCCCAAGACCTGCGCAGAGCCGCCAACCGAAGGGTCGTAGGACTAGGATTTTGCATCGGGGATTGCCTGTCTAGGTCCCCCGCCCCCAAGCCGCACAAGTCCTACTGCACCAGATTTGAAGCCTACAAGCCTTTATAGAATGTAGTAACGGTTTCTGAATGATCACCATCTTTGTGGTCAGGATCCGAACATAAGAAGCCAACATATCCAATAAAATAAAAGATAATTATGGTACGCCAGGGCTGGGTACCTAGCTGCTCAGTTTGGCAGCTTCTAGTTGCCTAATCGTCTGTTAAACTGATTATCCCAACCCGGATCCTGACAAGAAAGTACCTATAAGTCTCTTTATCTGCAGTTTAGCAGCCAGTACCCCTTAATCAGTAGGTAGAACCCATGAAACTGTGGGTAATTAGAGTCCCAGGTAGGGTATCCAAGAAAACTCTGAGCCAGAGACTCAGATCTCTAGATCAGGGACGCCTTCTTTGGATTCCCAGAATAGTACAGCACCCTTCTAAAGGGATCCTAAAGTCGGGTATCCAAGAAAAGGTGACCCTAAATCCTAAACCCTATAAACCAACCTCGCTAGTGGGCATAGTTCCTCAGCCATGCGAGAGGGAAAAAAAAAACCCTATAAACCCTAAACCCTAAAGTAGGTATCCAAGAAAAGGTGTTACAATCCCGGGTGTAGGTCGTCTAGGGTACTCCCAGGAGTCAAGACCCAAAGCCCTGAACTCTGGTTAAATTTTATTATCTTAGATTAGACTATATTGTATTATATGATATTCTGACGTATAGAGGTAGAGCCTAAACCTGCAGGTTTGAGCTGGAGGAAGATGCCAAGCGCGGAACAACCATCCGCTTCTCTGCCTCGGGGAAGCCAAAAGGCGGGTTTGCCAGATTATTGATTGTTGCAACACGTCTAGTCACCATTGTATCTCGGTGTACAAGTTTGAGTTTCTCAGTCTTCGCGACCTGGGTATGCCTTCTACAGGGTCGTGCGATAACTGAAGTGCTGAAGGACCCACCCGCGAAACCACAGTTGGCTACAACTTGACACACGCAGAAGGCTTCAACGATATTATACGTTACACGACCCCCAACTCTAGTCGCTAAGCCAAGTTCCTAAACCCTAAACGCTGTATCTTCCACGCTCAAGCATGGTCCTGAGTCCTGAGTTCAAGTCTTGGAAGTTCCCTTCTAGCCGAATGAGGGTTCTGGGCTGTACGGTGTGGGGATTTAAGACTATTTTCCATAGGTTTTCTTTGTGATGAACCGGTCTTTTATGATGAGGAGGGGGATCTTAGAATACGGAATCACCTACACTTATCTTTTCGAGTTCTTCCTTGTGTTTTTTCGTAGACGAGTCTTTAAACAGGTGGGCTTTTTTCGGGCCCAGGTACGGTTTAGGGTTCATCATGCACGAAGGCTTACAGCCCTAAGCCCTAAGTGTATCACTACCCATAGGCTCCTTAGTAGCTCCTTTTTGGGATTACCTTATAGGATTCTAAATATGAACCATAAACAGGAACTACTTAGGAGCCTATGGGTATAGAAGAGCTATAAGCCCCAAACCCTAAACCCTGAACCCTGCTTGCGCGAGTGTGTGAGTCGAAACGCTGAACCCTAAACCCTGAACCCTAAAACCCTAAACCCTAAACCTATAAGCCCTATTTGTTGCCGAGGTGGGCCTGCAGGTGAGCCAGCTGCCCCTCCGAAGATCGGACATGGCTGCTTGGTTGCTGCAAAGTGGCGTTGCTTGCAGCTTGGCCAGTAGCTGCAACCTTATGACTATTGCCATGATTGTCTCAGCATCATTTTTGTTATGGTTAAATCCATCATCACTACTATTATGATTAGATAAAAACACAATGAGAGAGAGAGAGAGAGACAGAGAGAGAGAGAGATATGTATATATATATATATATGTACACACACACATATATATATATATATGTATATATATATATATGTATGTATATACATATATATATCTATATATGGTCCCTATATTAGGCTTGAGAGTTTAGGGTCTATGTTGTTCCGTCCGAAAAGGACAGACAGCATTGACCCGCTAGTATCTCTTGGTGCCGGCTGACCTGCCGGGGAAGGCCCCTTTAGGGTTTAGGGCTTAGGCTACGCCGTAGAGATGTCAAGCCGAAACCCTTGACACCCACAAGCCCAAACCCTGCAAGCCTAGAAACCCCGAACGAGACCCCTGGAAGGAACCCAAAACGAAGCTTCAACCTTCAAATATTGAATCCCGCCCTTCCGGGAAACCTTGACTCCCAAAACCCTACATCCTATGCAACCCCGTTAACCTTGAAACCTGGATCGGTTGAACCCTGAACCTAAAGCCCAAAACCCAAACCTTAAATCCCTTGTAACTTGTAGGACCCTTCCTTCTGGGATCCCTTGAGGATTTAGGGTTTAGGGTGTATAAGGTTTAGGGTTTAGGGCTAAGGGTTTATAGGGCTTAGGGTTTAGGGTTCAATCACATGTAATTAATACACCCCACTCTAAGCCTTTGATCTCAAACCATTCGGCCCCTCTGCAGGCCAGGCCCCCAGCGGGCAGAAAGTCTCCGTTGCAGTGCTTGCGGTCATGGAACGGTTTTGGCCCTAGCTTCACAGCCAAAAGAAACGTATAGCAGAGCCTTTTGCGGACCTCTAGCCCTAAACCCTGGACAGCCTAAAACAACTTGGAGCTGTTTAAGGACGTCTATCCTAAACCCTAAACCTTAAATTCATAATCAGGCACCCGCTGGAAAGGTAGGGGCAGTTGCTCACGGCTCGGGACCAGCTCCTTGAAGGGGTCTACATGGGTAGTTCTCTAAATTAGGCTCCCGTTTAGGGTCCTTGTTAGAAGGGTGCTGTGCTAGTTTGGGGATGTAAGACTCAGAGAACTGCCATATGGGTTCTGTTTTTTTGAGGGGGGTTGGGGGGGGCTGTAGGGTTTTGGGCTGAGGCAGCAGATTTCGATTCAGTTGTGAGACAGGATCCACGATGGGCTCGGCTTCTGTAGCAGTTTCCGAGCTGACTGCTAATCAATGCTGTTCTTCCTGCCATTTCCCCTGAAAACCCAAGCCTTGTCAAGGTATGCCGCTGTCCTAGACAAGCCTGCGGGAATCTCGACGGAGGACATGCCGAGAGATTTGGGCAAACAGATCGTGTATTGGTTTTCTTCTTTTCAACTGAGGGGTCGTTGAACCCAGCAATATTGATGCATGCTTGGAATAAATGCTTATTATGATACTGTACTAGCATGAACTTTCAGCATCAACTCCCGAAGGACTTGATTGAGGCGTACCAGGCGGAGATTCATGCTCGTGCCGGCGAGCAGAGCTACAGCATCATGGCTCTGACCCAGGAAGCCCAATTGCCATCTCACCGGGATATTCAACGAAGGTCAGCTACAAAGCTGTAGTTGAAAAGTCCACATTTATGGGGTTCTGGCTTAGGGACTGTAGAGCATACAGGTGCTAAGCCAGGAATTCAATCCCTAAGCCGTTGGGGTTTATGGGTTTGGGGACCGTAAGGGACCGTAAGCCATACAAGCGCTAAGCCCTAGACCCCAGTCATCAGCCGACCTACGACCATGTGTCTCGCCTGGATTGTATGAGCGCACGCATCGAAACCCCAGGAATTCAAGCCTGATCGCGAAACCCGAAAACACTAAAACCCCAGGAATTCAATCGGTGTCCCGCTTGGATCTGCCCACTTCTGGAGCACTGGTCGTGCCGCTCTGCAAGGCTCTCGCAGTGGCTTCAGTTTTTTGGAGAGGTTAAGCTTTACATTAGGCCACCATAATATAGAGGGGCCATATATAATTACCTATACTGTTCTGGGGGTTCCTTAGAGTAATTTTGTTAGAATTTTACCCCAAAACGGTCGAGGTAGGGTGTATGATTTCTTCAGGGTGTGGGCTGAGAGAGAGTAAGGAGCCATAGGACTGAGGTCGCAATTTGTGGCGGCAGGTGCAGATCCAACGGTTTAGCGGTTCAGGGTTTGGGGTTTAGGGTTTAGGGTTCAGGTTTAGGGTTTAGGGTGTAGGGTGTAATTAGGGTTTAGGGTTTAGGGTTTAGGGTCACGACCGGGGAAGTTCAAGATTTTGGGGTTCCGGTCCGTGGGATTAGGGTGTTTAGATGCGGGCAGGAGACCACCATCAAACATGATGCTTCGATGTGGCCGCAGGCTGCGACGATCTGGACCCCGAAGCCCTATAACCCTACGCCCAAAACCTGAAACCCTAAACCCGAAACCTCAAAAACTCCATAAACCCCTATTAGCCCTATGTACGCAGGGCCTTTCCGTAATTACGCTGTGTGCTAGTGTTCTTTGTATATAAACGAAAGGAAACGTCACATTATACATAAAGGTCCATGCCACAAAGCCCTAAACCCTAAACCCTAAAAAAACCCTAAACCCTAAAAAACCCTAAAACCCTATAAACCCTGAACCCAGCAAGGCCTGGTCCTTGTTGTTCTCCAAGTTTTCACGCCGCACTAATTTGGGCTTGTGGGAGATGGCAGGGCCTCGGGGCCCTCTGAATCCTCCTTAGGGGCTTGGGGTTTGAGGGCTTAGGGACCAGGGTTTGGGGTTTTAGGGTTTAGGGTTTGGGGTTTCAGGGTTTAGGGACCAGGGTTTGGGGTTTCAGGGTTTAGGGACAGTGTTGGGGTTTTAGGGGTCGTTGCGATCAGGATCATGCTGTTTGGGGTCCAGCCTGACCTTGTCAACAGCCGAAAGAGCTTTCTAGAGCTGTAAGGCAGTACACTGTGCTCTTAAGAGCCCTCCTCAGGAGAGTGTCAGAAAACAAGAGACGCGAATACGGAATATAGCTCCGGCCGGTAGTTTCGTGCCTCTGCTGCTCGAATCTTGTAGATGGCCCGTCAGAGAGAGAGAGAGAGAGAGAGAGCGAGAGAGAGAGAGAGATATAGAGAGAGAGAGAGAGAGCGAGCGAGAGAGCGAGAGAGAGAGAGCATAGAACCCAAATAGTGGGATCCTTATCATAAAGACCAAAAAATAAGGTAACCCCTGTGTTTGAAACCAATAAATAATGTACCCCCTGTTCTAAAGCAATATAGATAAGGTACCCCCTTATTTTTCTCAGCCACCCCAAGTCTAGAGCCCATCAGGAGGCCGAAGAGGATTTGAAGTCACGATTTTCCTCGCGATACTCGGCGGAGCTTGAAAGGGTTTATGGTTCAGGGTTTAGGGACCCTAAACCCCAAAACCCTAAACCCCGAGGGGTGTAGGGTTTAGGGAGTTTAGGGTTTAGGAGTTAAGTCTAAGGCTTCAGGTTCTGGGATGGAACATTCCTACCTCGACCCTGGGTCGAAGAGCCTTTTGCTGGTTGCCTTATTTTGTGGGATCCATAAGGGCTTAGGGTTTAGGGTTTAAGGGGGTTTAGGGTTTAGCGTTTAGGGTTTAAGGTTTAGGGTTTGATTCAAACATCTCTCAAACAACAAGCTGTCCAAACACGTGTTAGACGCTACAGTGCATCCACACATTATGTGGCCGTGCGGATGAAGGAACATGTCTTGTGTGTCTGCTTCTCGTTCAGCACGTGTCACTGCGTCTGTGCTGCGTTTCTCGTTTTCTTCGTGTGAGAAGGGTCACTGCCAGCCGTTGAGTTGCATTGGCAATATATTATTGGCATTGTAATTATTTTCTATATAATTTACAAACCTTCTTCCACGGTTTGCATCACAGTTCACTCACCTGTTGCTGTTCCTGTTTGCCCCAGATCGAAGTGTGTACGCAGCGTGGATTCTCTGCAAAGCCATAGACAAGTTCCAATAATAGGACACCCACTACAATGTACAATCTCTGTAAAATCAGGAGTCTGCATTACCCACCAGATCTTGTGTCCCAGACCGGATCCTTAGCCGCAGACTAGGCCCCAGACCCGAAACGCTGACCATCCCAATATAGGAGCCTATAGTTTATATAAGTCATTTGCAGTAGTTTGCCTTGGTAGTCCCGATGCTCGTTAGTTTAGTTTCACCCAAATCCTTTTCCTACTTATTCAACCCCCTCTCACAAGCCTTCCTAAACTCCTAAAATCCCATAAAACTCCTCAAGGAACCCTCAAAGGAACCCCGTTCTAGTTGTTAAGGCGCCCAGGAAAAATGTTTACTTCGAACATTCCCACCCTACAGACAGCACCACTGACTGGCGTTACGGTCGTGGGTTCCCAGTACAACAACACACGAGTCTTCGATTCCAGTTAAATCGACGATCCATGGGGTCACACTGCTGACTGGCGTTACGGTCGTGGGGTCCCCGTACACGGAACAAATCACGAGTGTTCGTTTCAAGTCATTCGACGACCCATGCATGCGGTCACACCACTGAGTGGCGTTACGGACGCGGTATCCTCGTATACACGTGTTCGATTTAGGTCAGTCGACGATCCATGGGGGCACACCGCTGACTGGCATTAAGGTCCCGGGGTCCCCAGGTTGGGCAATCCAGGGAGTCTCACCGTAGTCTCTGGGGTTGGGCACTCCAGGAAGTCTCACGGTAGTCCCTGAACCCAGTAAGCCCCTAAGAACGAATCCCCGTAATGTAATGCCCCAAACCCTTTCACCGGCGAAATAAACTCCAAACCTTAAACTCTAAACTCTAAACCCTAAACATCCCTAAACTAATGGGCTCTCTGACTACTTATGCAGTCGGAAAAAGGTGTCAAAAACCAAAACCCTAAAATACTAAACTACCTCAACTCTAAACCTTAAGCTCTAAACTCTATAAACCCTAAACTAAAATACCTCAGGAGAGGTTGCAAAAACGTACCTGGCCCTGGCTGTCGGAGATGTGGTCCCGGATCGAGGTGCCGGGCCTCCAAGAAGACGTATAGGGCTTTTTAGGGTTTAGGGGTTTAGGGTTTAGGGTTTAGGGGTATAGGGTTTAGGGGTGTAGGGTTTAGGGTTCACAGGGTTTAGGATTGTTCAGTTCAGGGCGGAAGGCTTAAGGTTTTACGAGCCAAGGTTTTCAGGGCTTCGGATTGTTCAGTTTAGGGTTTAGGGTTTATCTCGGCTAGATAGACTCTTAACCGAAAACAGCATTCAGGAACCTTCGAAAGACTTAAGATGGCCCCGGAAGCAGCCAAAGCTGTGACCTTTTTCTGATATCTTGGAGCTGCTGTGAGCCTTACTTGCATTTCGAAGACACGGGTTCCCCTGTAAACCCTAAACCCTAAACCCTTGAGGGGTTACTTTAAGGCTGTAAAGGTGCCTTTTACGGGGTGACTGTAAGGGCTCCGATAGGATTAGGGAACTGTATACTCCTTAGGGTTCAGCTTCTGCGGCTCAGCTTAAGTTTTAGAAATCGGGTGAGGGGCCTGATTAATGAACCATATGAGAATGCTTTATAAGACTGATTATAGATAGATAGATAGATAGATAGATATATATATATATGGAGCGAGAGAGAGAGAGAGAGAGAGGTCATGCATCTAGGCCATGTATTTGAGTTATAGAGCTTTTTTTTTTTGTGTGTGTGTGTGTGTGTGCGTGCGTGTGTGTTTGTTCTTCTGTTGAGCAGTTGCCGGGTCTCTGCTAGACCCGAAGGGCTGGACTTCTCGAACACTCGGAGGGATGGATTTGAAGGTTCAGGGTTGAGGGTCACACGGTTTAAGTTTCGGGGCTTTCGGTCCAGAGCCCCGAGCATCCTTTAACAGAGCCTCTCCTATGTTGGGTAATATAGAAGCCTAAATAACTACCATTTTTACTGTTAGGGTTCCTTACAACAATAACAATACTATAGAGGAGCCCACGACCCTATTTCAATTAATTATTAAGGCACCTACATTCTTTTATTTCAAAAGAGTTTAGGGGTCGTGGTCTTCGGGCTTGTCGGATCTGGCCTTACAGTTCAGCGCTTTGGGGAGTAGGGTTTAGGGTTGAGGGATTCGGGCTTAGGGCCTAGGGTTTAGGGTTTAGGCTGTTTAGGTATTGGAAGTCTCGTCCTGCGGCAAACGTTGCCGCTTTTTGCCAGGAGCCATCGATGCAAAACTCCGCAGCGTTCAGACGGCTGACCGGCACCGCGCTGTGCCTTGCAGAGAACCTTACGGACGAAATGCAATTGAAAAGGGGTAAAGCTTTCAAACCCCATATTGGGATTCATTGGTGCAAGGGTATAGGGGCCTTACGTTGACGGATCATCCGGTTCTTCGGGCACTGACATGAACCGAAGGAGGTATCTCGAAACGAACATGGGAAACTCAAATCCAGGAGCCCCTATTCGATTACTGTCGGTTTAGTGCTGAGGGTTCGGGTTCCATGTTAGATTACATTCCATCCCCAACAGTTGCAGGGGACTAGCTGCTTGAGCCGGGATTCGCCTCCACCTCTCAAGCCCTGCATCTACGGCATCAAATCAGATGCGGTTTTGAGAAAGATGGTTCCTAGTGACAAGGACCGTAAGAGGCAGTGCTTGTTAGGCAGCCCCTTCTGCGTGTGGCTCGGAAGGTAGTCCATCCCTACGGAAAGCCGGCTGTCACCTTGCACCTGCGACGCAGAAATTTCGATTTCGATATTGGGCTGGAAGATTCCTCGGGCCTTGAGGTAGGAGTTAAGCTGCAGGAACTGAAATTGATGGCGAATGGACGACGAAACACACTCCGTGCACCATTTGCTCATTTGAGAGGGTCGACAGGTCTCTGGGTTCAACTTTCTGCTGGTGGGTGCTTCCTGTAACTTACTTTACCTACAGTTTAGCAGCCATTACCCTGGGCCTTAATTAAATTAGTAGGTAGAACCCATAAAACTGTAGGTAATGAGAGTCCCAGGTTTAGCACTTCACTTCATACCCCGAACCAGGACCGGCAAAGGATTCCTGGATTCACGCGAGTGTGTAGAAACTTCGGCCGGTCTTTGGCTCACTAGGCAGTAGGGTTGTGATGTTAGCATCCCACACATAAGGGATTCCCGTCCGGAATTCAAGACTCGGAGCAAACTCACCCAAAAACTCAAACAAGGAATTCTACAAAAATCAGATAAGACTCACCGAAAACTCGAACCAAAATCTGTAATGTTCACAGAACTCAAATAATACTCAGGAAAACTCAAGACTCAATACCAACTCAGTAAAACGCAAATAAAACTCAAAGAAAACTCAAAAGAACTCAAAGAAAGTTCAAAAACTATTCCGACAATTCCAGTAGGTTTCTTTGCTATGTTTTGATTGTATTCTCAGTTTATTTCGAGGGCTCTTTGAGTTTTTCTGCGGGTACATTCTATTCTGAGGTGTTTGCCGAGGTTGTTTTCTGAGTTTCCTGTAGGTTTAGGGGTTTGGGTTTTGGGTTTTGGGTTTAGGGTTGTTTCCTTTGAGTCCTTTTTGGAGCCTGGACTCGGACTGAACACGGACCGAGCTGATCTTCACGCGACTGACTCCAAAGCTGAGCCATGGGCTCGGTCGTGTGTGGAAAGTCTCGAAGTCTGACTTTATTGGGGGTTTATAGTGTTTTTTTTTGTGGGGTTTTTAAAGGGCTTATAGGGATTATAGGGTTTATAGGGTTTATAGGGTTTAGAGGGTTTAGGGGTTGCAGTAGAATCCCAAAATTTGAAACCCCATAGCCCGATCCTTAAGACTAATGTATGGGGAATCCCAGCACTATTGTTTGAGTTTCCGCTGAGATCTTTCCGTGTTTTGAATAATGGATAAGCTTGAATAAGCCCATAAACTCCTTCTGTGTGGGGATGCTAGCATCACAACATCAGGGCTCATTAGGGTTTAGATTCATGTGGCTTAGGGCTTAGAGGGCTTTCTGGTTTACGGCCTTGTGGTGTGGCGCTTGTTTTGCCTTGCCTTGTTGTATCCGACATGGCGAAGCGGTGCATGTCTGGAGCAAGGCCGCGCATGACCAGCCGTTTACATCAAGACTGACAGGGTGGTAGTGGAGGTCCCAAAGCTCAGGAGTTGTCCCCTGCCGTGGCACTGACGACTTGAAGGTCTGCTGTACGCCCCTGATTCAATTCCCGGCAGAGGCTGTTGCAGGCTGGAAGTAGCAAAAGGTGCTCCGAATGCAGAGCTGTCTTCAGAGGCGGACGTCCATAACAGATCTGGAGTTTAGGGTTTAGGGTGGAGAGATCTGGCCGGGCGAGCTCAGTTCAAGCCTGTGGAAAAGGGTGGTCTCCAAACCTTGCAGTGCATATGTCGGCAGCTATGCTGGGCTCCACTTGAAAACCCATTCTTGGGATGCTATGGTCCAGAGAACCTTCGCGCACCAAGAAGCATGAATGTAACGGTTCGGTTCGGTTGCGGTTTTGAAAAGGCGGTTCAGGTTCATGCGATTCGGTTTCTCCGACGGTTCCTGCGGTTCAGTTCGCGGTTCCTGGCGGTTCCAATCCCCTAGTCCCAAAAGCGTTGAGAACAACACATTTTGGAGCCTCGGAATGGCCGCGGAGCCACGCGGGGGAGTACACAATTCGGGAGTTTGGGGCCTGAAGCTTGCGAAAAAAGTACTCCCACGCGTGCTGCTGGGAGGGGCCCCCCACGCGGCAAAGTACACAATTCGGGAGTTTAAGGGGCCGGGAGCTACATGGAAGAGTAGTTTGGGGCCCCGAAATTGCAGAAAGCGTAAACCTTATATCATTATGAACCTTTAAAAAGGGACTCTATATAAGCCCCTTTATGGGTGCCACGAACCCAAGAGGCCCGCGAGGTGAAAAATCGTGATCCATCAAC
>CAJNJA010089142.1:0-19986 GCA_905231915.1 Symbiodinium necroappetens
TTAGGGTTCAGGGTTTAGTTAGAGTTTAAAAGGTTTGGTTCAAGACCAATAGATTTCTCACTCACATTGTCATTGGAATCTGCAAAGCTGGAAAAAAAGACGTACATCCTCACCTCTCATGCTACGACGGCTCTTCGAAGGGGGCCCTGTTGGGGTATCCACAGGCCGGCCTGATAGATCGAACATGATAGAAGTGATAGAAGTGAGACCCTACATCATAGAAACCTAGAGGGCCATATACACTACCATTATGGANNTATGGAATTAGCTCCCAAAAGACCATCCGCATTATGGTGTTAGGCACCTAACCTCTAAACCCTAAACCCGTAAACCCGAAACCTTAAACCCCGTAGGGCCGGTACAGCTATGTGAACTTCGATGGAGTGGGTTCAGCTCCAGTGTTTAGAGTTTAGAGATTAGACTTAGGGTTTTGGGGACACCTTGCAAGCCTTGCTCGCCACGTCTTAGTCTCTTGGTAGCTTTAGCTTCACCAAATCTTGGAATCCTGCAGTATGAAGTGATTCAGCCCCTCAGCACTACTAGTACCATCTCCCCTGCAACAACGCGCACGCGCGCACACACACGGACACAGGGACACACCAGCACTAATTGTAGGAATCCTGCAAAATAGCTTCCAAGAAGGTGGGTGATCACCGGAAGCCATACGTTCCGCTGCTGATAAAAGTCTATGAGAACCTTGGCCCTAGCCTCAGCGAGCTACGACAGCTACGACTGGATTTTGTATCGGCCCCTACCTTGGGGCTTTCGGAATTTCGGCGGTATCTGTGCCCGACTTGTTTGAGATTGGAACGTAGGTGGCGTCTGTCAGGCTCTGCCATTTGGGCTTGCTCGCATGTTTGCAAGCACTTCTGAGATCGGATCCGAGTGGCGTTTTTCGTGTTGAGTGTTCTGCTAGCGGGTGCAGGTTCATGGGTCTTAAGGTGGTTATGTGCATACCAACTGCAGGCACTGCCAATCACAGCCGCTGTGAGCTGGCCCAGTAGTCAGTCATTTCAGGAGTTCGGAGGGTAAGGATGCGAACCGAGCAGCCTGAACAGACCTCGCTGGGCTGACGACTCATGGTGTTACAAAACAGGCCCACTAACCCTAAACCCTTACTCAAGCCCTAAAGCCCTAAAAAAAGGCCAAAGAGGGTTTAGGGTTTAGGGCCCACTAACCTTAAACACTAAAGCCCTAAAGCCCTAAAAAATGTCAAATAGGGTGTAGGGATCCGGGTGTTCATCTAGTTTTCCATTTCCGATTCTACCGGCTCGGAGGTTCCTACAAGCTCCTGAACCCTAAATCGTACACCCTGAACCCTGGACATTCAACCTCAAGCTTTCCCAATGGGTAATCCCCTGAACCCTAAACCCTAAAACCCTAACAAAGACCTTAAACCCTAAAGCTGACAACACCATAGGCCCTGAAACCTAAACCCTAAGACCCTGAACAGTACCAACCCTAAAGCCTTAAACCCTAAAACCCTGAACCCTCAAACCCATCCTGCCCAGAGCCGGCAAAGACGTCGCCCAGGAGCCGGGAACGTCTACAGCGCACAGGTTGTCTGCAGATCCAACTGGACACTTGCCTGTGGTCTCCCTTTAATTCCCGTAGTTGAAGCTTAGGGTTTGGGGTTTAAGGTTTGGGGCTTTTAACAAAGAACACCTTTTTCCAGACAATCTTAGACCCCTGAACCCTTAAAGCCTCAAATCGTGAGCCCCTAAACCAAACAGCCCCTTGTTGAAGCCTCCCAAAACCCCAAACCCGAAACCGCTGTAATGTAGGGGCCGAAATAATTACCAACACTATTTTTTTTTTGGGGAGGGGGGTCCTTATTATGACTGTAGTGTTATATCCCAAAGCCCTATTCTAACTATTAAGGCCCCTATATTAGAAGCCTTGTGGAACTCTTAAAGCGACCCTACAAGGAACCCTTAGAGGTGCCCCTGGAGGAAGTCTGAAAAAAGGAAACCACGCAGCGCTAGATTGTCAGAGTTTAATTGTCGTAGGCTTTAGTCAAAGGTTTGGGGATGTGTAGGGTTTGGGAGTTAGGGTTGTTTCGGGTTTAGGGTTTAGGGTCTCCTAACATTTGCAACAAGTGGCAGGCAGTTGGCACATACTAGTACGGGGAAGTCGAGACTCTAATCGTCTGCAATTCCAACTTTCTGGCGTTCCACGGCGTTCCTCATGAAGCTAAGATCCATGAGTACTTCGACCCCATACCGCTGCAGCACACCTAAACTTCCGCGTTTCTGTCGCATGTCGGCCCCTAATTTAAGGATTTGGCAAGTTAGTAGGCAAGGTTCAAAACACATTAATTAACTTTAAGATCTCTACTTCTGACCACAATCCCCTACTTGCGCTCTTTAGAAATAGCTGCCGATGAACCTTCAAGCACCCTTCTCGCCCCCCAAAACCGCAAATCCTTTAGGATTCCGACACGCGATGCCATGGTGCAGAGCCAAGACAGCCAAGATGCGGGTTAGTCTTTGAATTGGGATTTCTTCGGAGACCCCAAGTTGTGTTCTGCAGTCAAAGGGAAGGGGTCCTATTGTCGAGAACGGTGTAGGCATGTCTAGGCTTCAGACTTGGAGGTTGTGCGTGCATTATTTTCAACGAAGGCTAAACTTTGCTAAGCCTCGACAGGCAAAATGAGTCCTGTAATCTCCCTGCAGGGGTGCAGTAATGAACCTCCTTCGGAATTTCTGGATCTGGTTAGTTCGGGGATTTAGACTAGGTCTTGAGTTAGGCTCCTGAAATAGAGCTTCCAGCTCAAATCCTGCCTGCATCCTGCATTGTAGGTCCTACTTTGGGTAGCATATTATCTACACCTAAACCCTAAACCCTAAACCCTACAGACAAGAAAGAAAGCATACTGGTGGGTGATAGGCCTTAGGGATTAGTATTGGTTGCTTTGGGTTTAGGGTTTAGGGTTTAGGGGGGAATCCCCCAAGACAGCCCAAGACACGAAGAAGATTGGAAATGGCTGTAGACACTTTGTCTCGAACTTCGTTGAGGCGCTTGGCACTTTTGAACCCTCACCCCCAAACCCTAGACCCTAAAGCCCAAACCATAGAGCCTATAAACCTCAAGCCCTAAACCCCAAATCCTAGACCCTAAACCTTAAGCCCTAAACCCCAAATCCTAGACCCTAAACCTTAAGCCCTAAACCCCAAATCCTATAGGGTTTAGGGTTATTAAGTACCTCAATTGGGGAGAAGAGAAATTGGAAGTATGGTTCCCTAGTTCCCCTACGTCCCATGACCCTTGAAAGCAGCCCGCCCGAGGTGGCATTTCAGACGGCAGGAGGAGGTGCAGCGAAAGTCTGCCAATTTAGGCTTAGGGTTTAGGTAGGCCCCTACACCATAAACGCTAAAGGCCTTCCCGAAATCTGACATCCTTATCATTACGACGCAATATACGACGCAATTAGAGCATTGAGACACACTTCGGTGTCCGGTTGTCTGTTCTGCTTTGCTAAAGGGTGGCTGTTTGTTTAGGGTTACTTAAGGTTTGTGACTTTGGGGGGCATCTAAGTTGAGGCTTCACGGAAGTAGTTTTGATGCCTGTGTGAGGCCATGTTTCCGGGATCTCTTGTGGACCAAAGTTGAGAGGGCGGCGGCAGTTCACAGGCCCCTGGCTCAACCCCGGATTCCTGAAGAGAGGGATTGGGGGTCAGGACGAGAGTTACGGGACAAAGCTTAGGGGGGTTACGGTTGGCCCAAGGAGAACTCACACTATGGACATGTGATTCTTCTTTGCAGATATTCTTAAACAAAGTGCATAGATTATTACATCTTTTGCGTGTTGAGCTCTCGCGTGTGTAATCCTGAAGCCATTAACCTTTCAGAGCATACGTCGGCCCAAAAGTAAATCCTACTTAAAGGATCATGGGACTTAGTAACAGGGTTATAAATATATTTATAAGGCAACGATACTTCTACTTTGCTACAGCTCCAATTATTGTACTTTTTAACGTTCTTACTAAGTCCCATAATCCTCCAAGTAGACCCGGCTCCGACACCCAAAACTCCAAAACTCCGCTTCCAGGATCTTTCAAGGTGGTTGTGGAGATGCCTGAGGGTGCCATGTGCGATCGCTTGATCCTGCGGTGCCTGGACAGCAAGCATAGGGCAGCATAGGGTTTAAAGCTTGCGGTTTAGGGGTCTTCACACTTAACCATGCACAAAATCATCGCCCGTGCTGGGCTTGGGCACTTGGTCGAACGTCCTGAAGATGTGGGACTTGAATTCTGTAGCGACCAGAAATTTGCCAGTGCCCACGAACCTCCAATCGGCAAACCTCAACATGCTGTCACAGGATCAGTAACAGTGAAACTCGCACGAATCGTATTGCCGGCAGGGATCAGGACCGGGAGCGTGGATGTAAGACTCATGCCGCTGAGCAACCAAAGCCCTGCCGTACACACACTCCTCAAGCCGTCAAAAACCCCCGTGAGCAAAGAAGGAGGCCGAAACCCTAAAGCCTAAATACTAAAGTTCCTAAAGCTTTATACACCCTAAAACCTAAAGCCTAAACCCCAAATCTTAAAGCCTAAGCCATATAACCCCACGCAAGCCGTGAACCCTGAACTGACCCTAGCAGTGTCCAAATATGCAGCCTTGGCTTAAGACCTTTGGAAAGATGCTCCTCACAAAATGTCTAAATCGACAATAGTACGATAATTGAACTCTACTTGTGCTGTACATGTTAGACGACAGTATGATTGTTGTAAATTCGTAGTATAGTTATCGTCTAAGTATATAGGCTGACTGTCGTAAAACCTATAGCAACAGTCGTAAAACTATAGCAAAATCAGACTTTTTAGCGGACTCTAATTAGAGGATAAGCCCCCAAACCCTAAACCCTAAGCCCTAAACCCTAAACCCTAAGCCCTAGACCCTAAACCCTAAACCCTACACCCTAAACCCTAAACCCTACACCCTCCCCTGCCCCTCTCAGTTGGGAGTTCACGAGGTATCAGGCCGAGGTTCGATGGCGCGGAGCGCAAATTCAGCAAGCTAGGAGCTGGGGTTTAGGGATGCTTAGGCTTTAGGGCCTTTAGGGTTTCGGGTTTTACGGCTTTCGGGATGTTTAGGCTTTAGGGTTTAAGGTTTTCGGGCTGTTTAGGCTTCAGGGTTTCCGGTTTAAGGCTTTAGAGATGTTTAGGCTTTAGGGTTTCGGGTTTCGGGTTTAGGGATGTTTAGGCTTTAGGGTTTAGGGCTTCGTGTTTCGGGATGTTTACGGTTTATAGAATGAGAGTCGGGTCTAGAGTTGTAACCCACACCGTAAGAAACACAATCCTGATATAGTCTGAAAGCTGGAATATGATCTGGGGGACATTATGCTCCGAACTGCGCTGGGCTTCCTAGTACGGGGATTAAAAATATTGAGAGGGACTCTAATGAGATTCTAAATATTCAGACCTCGGCCCTATCTTAAGCCCCAAACCCTAAACTGAAACTAGACCCAGCGTGCCGCTTGTGAGAGGTGCTATTCTTCACTCCCGTACACCGAGTTCTTCGTCAATCCGTCGATGCACGCCCGGCAAAGCTTTCCGGTGTTCAACACCGGAACTTCGCTATTGCATAACGTGTGGATGCTGCGGGCTTGGATCCTCCTGACCTTACAAGATTTCAGATTCGGGTTTTCGGGTTGTGCGGGATGTTTCAAGGTCCTACTTCTCAGCGCGTGCTTGTTCAAATGAGCATGTACTGTTCTAGGTGTTACAACATGGTTTTTTGGCTGCTTATAGCATCCGAGGACATAGCATACCGATGCTTGGTTCCCAAACTTAACCTTAAGAGCAGGGGGATAACGATGATCCAATTTTCCTGGCCGTACTCTGTACTGTAGTCATATCGGACTCAGACTGTGCAGTTACGTCATTGGCTTAGGGCTAGGGGTTGTGTATGGGGGTTCGAGTTTAGGGTTGCAATTTAGGACCCTAAGCTGTTTGGAAGCTGAAGGCTATGGGTTCAGTGGTTTAGGGCCTATTGTTTAGGGTCTACTACTGGGGCCCGCGCGAATATAGTTTTTTAGAACCCATTACATATAGCGCAAGCCCTATTCTACCCTAAGATTATAGGGTATTTCTCAACCCTCAGCCACAGATTCCAAACGCCTTTTTCCCAGACTCCCATGCCGCAAACATCTGTCAAACTACGAACCCTTCGCGGAAGTCCGAAACTCCACGCCATACAACACCAACAAAAAACCCGAACAAACTGAAAGCCGCGAAACCCTACACACAAACCCTGAACCCTAAACCCTAAACCCACTTGAACCTTCACCCCGGAGCCCTAGACCCTCGTCCGGAAACCCGAAAAGTTTCTGAGAGTTTCAACGTAGTGGCTGCCAGGGCCAAGCATCTGCTGGCACTCCCCCAGGCCTCCCAGCACCTTTTTTTGCCGGGCTTCAGTGTTTTTTTGGTTTTTTTTCGGGTTTATACAGTTTCTTCACCTTTTATCCGGGCTTCAGAGTTTTTTTTGGTGTTTTTTTTTCGGGTTTAGAGCTCACTTCGCCTCTCTTATAGGGCTTAGGGTTTGGAAGTTTAGGCTTCTGGGCTCAACTTGTCGGGTTGAGGCCTGGGGCCTTTACTCAGGGTTTATAGGGATCCTTAAACCTAAACCCTAAACCTTATAAACCCTAAACCCTAAACCCTAAACCCGAACTCGAAGTCGAGGCACCGAGCCACCCAGTCCGAGACGCGGAACTCGAAAAGCCTCGAAGGTTCTCAGCTCCCGAAGTAAACGCCAGGAATCCCACGAGTCCCCAAGCTTAAGCCCTAAGTGCTGAACCCGAAACCCTATACCAAAACAGTTGAGGCTCTAAAGGGTACACCTTTATCTCGTAGAGGCTTCGTCACATAACACTGCAGCATCGTACTCCCCAAATCCGACAAAACTCCGACGGTCCTGCACAGGGCCCACAACTAAACCCTAAACCCTAAATCCTGCACAGGGCCCACCCATTGCTTCGCGCTTTTCCTTGGTGGGTACCGTGGACCCTGGCAGGCTGGGCTTCTTTTTCAGGGCTTAGGGTTCAGGGCTTTAGGGTTTAGGTGTTTAGGGTTTAGGGTTTTAGGGGTTTAGGGTTTAGGTGTTTAGGGTTTAGGGTTTTAGGGGTTTAGGGGTTTAGGGGTTTAGGGTTTAGGGTTTCAGGCTGTGTATACATGCAGGATGCGCACGGTGGGTGCGCTTTTCAATTAGTTTAGGAATCAGAATAGGGGCGCATCCACTAATCGTGCGCTTGCGTCAGCATGTAGTCCCGCCCCAATACCACCCCAAATAGTCTCAATTAGGAGTGTTGGGGCAGGTTTACATTGAAGTTTGGCAGGAGGTTGGGGGCCGAAAAAGCTTATTTTGGCCGGCAATTGGCCCCAGGCTCCCAGACCCCCAAATGGTGAGGGGTTTGGGGCGGGGAGGCCACCGATGAGAGGCTCGGTAAGGGGAGCCTCGAGCGCCCATGCAAATGGTCAGCGGCAAACTTGGCAATTTAGGGTTCAGGGTTAGGGCTTTTGGGCTTGGGGCTTGGGGATCTAGGATTCAGGGCGAATTGTGTTCCGTGAAGTGTGTTAAGCCGATTTAGCGTACTTTGTGGATTGGATGGGGCCAAGTCTTTCAACCTCACTTGGTCGTTTCGTTCTCCAAGCTGGGTGTAACCAGGGCCACCAGCTCCCCAAATAGGACCGTCATGTTATTGACAGTTCCTGGTCTCCCTTGGGAACATGAACACCAGGAAAGGGCAGGGAACCTAGGGAACCACAGCCATCCCGACAACAACCAGAGCTGCATCAACCAAAGAATTCTGAAGCTTATAAACCCCAAATCTTAGATAGCCAATGGGAGAACTTTAAACTTTTTGGCCTTATATATATTATGTCTATCCTAAAAAGTTTGAACTTTTTTGGGCCTGGTGGTTGAAGAAGAAAGTATTTTTGCCGTCAAAGGATCGCCCGCACCGACATCCCCGAGCCCATGAGTGACAACTTGGACGATGTGAGGCAGCCTCTGGGAAAAACCCTAAACCGTAGCTGTACAACGCAATACAGGGGCGTGAGCAAGCATAGTCGGGTTTGGGGGCGTGTGAAATCTGATACAGGTATATGTAAAAAACTAGAGGACGCGATTACTAAGTATTGCGACCTCTATATCACACACCAGGTTGAGTTTCCGGGCAGAACCTTCGGCTATGGGTCTTGCGAAAACATGGATCAAGCTGAATATTCACGAGGATTGCTGGACCCTCTGAAGCCCGGAAACACTTCGGCTCCAAGCCCGAAGCCCCAACTAAGCCATAAATCCCAAAACGAAGCCTTAGGCCCTAAACCCCGAAACCCTAAACCCGACACCCCAAAAACCCATAAGCCCCGAGTGCTGCAGCCTGAACCCGTGGGATCCGATTGCTGCCGCCTTCGAAGGTTTAGGGCTTTAGCGCTTATTAGGATTTAGGGGTTTAGCCTTGTAGGTTTCTGAATAAGGGGTGTATTTCCATAAGTCGATGATGGTGTGGTTCTTTGGAGCTCGGGGTGGCGGCGAAGGGTCGAGGCTTTTTGGTGTGGGTCTTCGAACCCAGTGTTGGGTTGTGGCTTGGGACTGGGGTCTTCGGGCTTTGAATTGGGGGCATCTGCGGGCGTCGGGATTGCGAATAATTATGTAGGTCTGACACATTCCTCGTGTTCCCTTACAGTCCCGATGCATCATACTACGGAAACGCCACCCCTTAAACCCTATTCTAAGGCCGCTACATCATTTTTGGCCTAACTCTCTCCCTTTGCCCAAACCCCAAAAGCCCTAATCCCTGAACGCTGAACCCCCTTGAGAAGGATTCGAGGATTCCTTCTTCGCTTGAAGATTCGGAGATGATACTAACCCCCTAAAGTTTGCACACCAGTCTGCGTGAGTTTCTTCTCAGACTTTCGTTGTATTTCTGTAGTTGATGTTCAAAAAGGAGGCCTGACTAATTACAATAGGGATGAGTAGGTAGGGCTTTGGGGCGTAGTATGCTGCGATCCCAAAGGAATTCGAAGCATAGTACCATTCTTAAACATACACCCCCAACATTGCATGAAGTTGCCCTGACGACAGCCTTGGGAGGTCCGAGAGCAAAGGGTGTTTTGCTGGTCCATCTTTTGTCACATTGAGTGGTACCTTGAACTACCAGAACCAATTTTTTGGTTTGTGTGTTGCTGATATAAACCCTAATAGAGATTAATGGGACCCTACAAGCAAGTAGGTATGATGATAACCACCCCAAGACTCCATGAACTCCATGTCTAAGTAGTGAGGCTCCTATGGCAACTCCTGGGAACCCCATGTTTCGAGTTTGAAGCCTTGGGACTTGGGGCTCTGGGCCAAAATTCAAAAAAAAAAAAGCGAGCTTGAACCTCTGGAGCCCTGAACATTCAACCGCAAGCACTGTGGAGCCAAACCCTTTAAACGCCCAACTCAGGGTTTAGGGTTTAATTAGGGTTTACCTGTCCCCCGTAAACCCCAAGCCCCTAAACACCACCCTAAACCCCAAACCCTAAACCCCAACAACAGGCGGCGCCATGCCTCTAGCAGTGGAGCAGGATGCGTCACGATGTGAGCGTCCGGAGCTTGCAAGAGCCCTGTCCAGGTTGTAGGGGTTTAGGCTTATTATAGGGGCCATTAGAATAGGGTTTTCGGGCCCATTATACTAGCATTATAATAAGGAGCCCCCAAAACCGTTGCGGAATATCGTGTGAGCAGAAAGGGAACGGGGTCGCCACATCTTCGAGTGCCTCTCCTTTGGAACTGACCAGCAACATCTATCCTGAGCCCTCACTGACCCGTAGAAGCCAAAGAAGCCAGACTGGGAGTATAGAGTTTGGGCGTCAAGGATCCCGGATTAGTATTTTAGGAGGTTACGGGCACAAGTGCTTGAATCCTAAGTGAAGCCGTTTGCATTGTCCACGTACGCCTTGTATACCATTCTTGGGCCGCAAGCATCGGAAGTCTCGAATCGATTGATATCCGGCTGCATTGCTTTCAGGATCAACTGCCCTAAACCCGAAACCCCTAAACCTTACGCCCCTCAACCCCCAAGCCCTTGAAAACACTAAACTCTAAACCGTGTAGGTCCTAAAACCCTAAACCCCAAACCTCAAACCTGTTTTTGGTCGAGTCCCTATACAGTCTATATTCGGGTGTATAGAAAAACACACACAAACGAGCAAACAAAAAAGTAGGTTATGGTAGCTTAGCTGGTGCAATTCTTGTCCGATATGGTTATCGCACGGGTTGATATCACAAAGTCGCAGCTATCACAACGCATGGCTCACAGAGAGTCACGAAAACACAGAACAGGCCCTGAACCTGAATCACACAAGCTTGCAACTGCCAGCACGAACTCCTTGGCCTTCGCGTTCAGATCTTATTCGACACCGTCACTAAACGGTTTTGACCACGCGATGCACGACAAGGTTGAAAACCTACACCGTAAAGTCCTCAACCGTTCACCCCTTATAGAAGCCTTGAACAATCCAATGTTATCCTCAGCATAGGAGACGCTCACAGTGTTTGGAAGCTCACGGCAACTACCCGGCCTGTATTATTCCTATCTATGGGTCACGAAATTCAGAGCCGTTGTCCTGCCTGCTTTGTGCAGCTCCCCTCCTTGCTGTCGAGCCGCTGTTTGTGGACTCAAAGAAGTTCGCTTCGATGCGCTGTGAAAACGATTCGTGAGCCCCTAGTAGAGCTCGAGGTTTGCACGGGGCTCAGGCCTAAAACCCTGAACATCAACAGCCTTGAACCCTAGGCCCTCAGCCCTTAAAGACCAAAGCACCTAAACGCCTCAACCCCAAACAACCCCAGACCCTAAACCCTGAACCTCAGACCGAAATCCTACTCCCTGAACCCGAAAACCTAAGCCCGAAGATCCCCCAAACTGCTGCTGTAGAAGCCTAAGCAATTGCCAATAGTATTCCTTTTAGGGATCTTCGTTGCAGCTATAGCATAAAGGAGCCCAAAAAGCCTACTCTGATTATTAAAGCCCCTATATTTTGCCACATTAGGCACCACGGGTGCGAAGATTGCAGCAACTTGAGAGCCAGAGGGTTCAGGGGTTGTAGGGTTTAGAGCTTAGGGCTTCTAGGGTTTGGGCATGATCCGCTGTCCGAAAACGTCCAGAACAGCGGGGAGAAGCAGAAAATCTTCAACGCCAATGCCTTCCTGGTCTTTCTTCGAGCTTTCCGGCCTCTAATCTAGCGTTGCTTGGACCGGGCACCTTGCGGGGATGCATGGTGAAAAACTACTGTAAGAGTTCGGTGGGGATACACAGGTACAGTGATGGCATTTCCAGAGGGTTATGGCACTATGTGGGTAGCTCTCTAAGTTAGGGTCCCTGTTGGCGTCCCAAACATGGGACGGGCACCCTTACACACAGAGCCCTGAAAGGGATTCTCATGTAGAGAACTACCCGTGGGGTTTGTGTCATGGGCCAACCATCTAGCCCTGACCTTCATCCCCACGAGCTCTTCAGCCTTAAGCTTCGCGTCATAAGGATCCTTACCCCTAAGGGTCCACGTACTCGAAGACCCTCAGGGTCAGGGTACTAGACTTTTACGGAAGATCTCTTACATTACTTGTGGGGGTGGCGGGACCAGAGCCCCGAAACCCCAGACCCTAATAGCGTAACGTAGGCTTACAACCTTTGCGGATGGAAAGGTCCAAGGAAACGAGTATAGGGGTCGACTAGTAGAATAGACCGCCCAAGCCCTGCTCATACTAATCATCTATATAGGCCCTATATGAATACCAAGCATTATACAATCTTATACAGCCCTTCCAACAACACCTGTAAGACCCCGTGCAAAAAAGAAAGCCTCTTCCCAGATTCTCATAATTCCATTCAGGCCCCTAAACCCTGAACCCGAAACGCTGAACCCTAAACCCGAATCCTCAAACCCTAAACCCAAACCCTCCACCCCCTACGAAGGCGGCGAGCTCTTTCACCACTTAGACCGCCGCGGTCCCTTCTCAGAAGTGGATACCAGGCCTGCCTCGATCCAATCACTGAGCTTCAAGCTTCAGATGGAGGTTTGGGGTTTAGGGACTAACTAGACTACTTTGAACTACCCTAAATCTGATTCTTTTTGTAGGTTCTTGCTATACACCCTAATATAGAAGTGAAAGGGAGCCTACAAAGAAGGAGGTCTGGTAGGTTCAGGGAGTGTTTCAGCCACAACGGAAGTATTCCAGGATCCTCGCGGGGCAATCCGAAATTTCGACGCTACTTAGTCAGTGAACACAGATATTCATCGTCAGAATACTTAGTTCGTGAATCCAGAGTAATTCGGGCAAGAGTAATTTGGGCAAGGGGGGCACACTGCAGGGGTCCATCACGTGTTCCGAGGCTGGTAAAAAAATAAGGTACTTTCCAGGAACCCTTTCTGCTATCCCAGAACTGCCGTGGGACTGACCCCTCAACCACAACCCCTACCCCGAGAAGTCTTGCGCTCATCAGGATGTTGCGGGGCTTCGAGCAATCAGGAGCAGGGCGTAGTTTCGGGTCTAATGTTTCCTGCGAATTGCTTAGGGTTTGGGGTTCATGTCGGAAGTAGGGTCCCACCCTAAACCCGTAGCCCCAAACTCTAGGCAAACCGGAGATCCTGTCGTAACTCCGCCTCGTGCCAGGTTTTACATTAGTGAGATCCTCCTCGGATTGGAGTACCTGCACTCTCAGGCGGTGTTGCTCTTCAGGTCAGCTTGTACGACTTGGGATTTCGGTTGGTAGGGCTGAGTAGTAAGCGTTTAGGGTTGAGGGTTTTTGCTTAACCGCCGAGTCGGTAATTTCGGGCTGATGCGCCGTCTTGGTTTCCAAGGATGCAACTTAGCTAAATGACGCTATTGAAGAGCCCAGACGCAAAATACCTGGTAATCACAATATACTCCGCGTCATAACTTTCCTGCTGTTGTTTCCCCTTATCCCCAACGTTCGCTTAACTTTCAACCTGCACTCCTCACAACCCTGTCCATACCAAAAGAATAGGACAGTAAGCCCACAAGTGTGCAAGTGCACATTTTTTGATCCTCGGGCGTAATTAGTAGTACCTGTAAGGTGAACATTCGAAGGATGATGAGGTAGTTGGACCCCGTAGGGTAAACGAAAAGACCACTCCCTGTCAATGTCCACTTGTGTCAAAGAAGGGATGCACCGGCGGGTGGGTATAAGTCTACACTCCAGGGTTTTAGTTTTTTTTGATGAGTTCATGCTTCAGGGGTTTAGGGTTTGGGGTTCTTGGATTTTGGGACGATTAGCAACCCCCTCTACTTCATGCTTTCGCCATCAGCAGCCACGACCCTCAAGACTTTGTAGGAAGTATGGGCCCGCAGCCCTATCCCTAAACCCTAAACTATCTCCTATATGTCTTCCTGTAAGGGATCTCTAGCTCTGCGAGTTGGAAAAGAGGCGCTTAAAACAAAAAACGATCTCCTATGGCGGAAGAAAGCTGGGCACGCCTCGTGGCGCAAGAAGTTGCGGCGTCGAAGACGCTCGCAACCGAGCTCTGGCCAGTTCTTTGCCAGTCCTTTAGGCCAGGGGTTGAAAGAAGGGTTTAGGGTTTAGGGGTTTAGGGGTTTAGGGTTTAGGCTTCAGTCAGGATTCAGTAAACCCTACAAACCCACGCCCCTGGACCGAAACGGACTTAATTAAACCCTATGCTTCTCAGCCTTGGGGATATGGATAAATGACAGACGAGGTAAGGGTCTATTTTTGCCTTGGGATGCTGGGCTTTGAAGACGGGCAGCTACGCGTTTGGGTTTTGCTCTTGTCTGCGCTTCGTTCTGGGTGTCGGTGTCAATTTTGGGGGTTAGGGTTTTGGGGCCGAAGCTACTAGCAGCAGCAGTAGCAGTAGCGTAGAGCTTGGGTCTTCCAAGCCGGGACTTTGCGAGATAAAGACAATCCTGAGCCTTAAACCCTGAACCCTAAGGCTCCATGCACCTACTGGAGTTTAGGGCTTTCTATACTTAGATCTTAAAGTACCTACATAGTATCCCCTTTAATGCCTAAGTTCGCACTATATTGGAACATGGAGCCTTACCCTGAACCCCTAGAATAGACGCCGGCCGTTCCGGGCCTTAGCGATACAGACACAGAAACGGTTCAGGGTTTATGTAGGGTTGAGGGAACCTATCCTGTATCCGTCAGTCCTACACTGCTACACCTGAAACTTAAACCCTGCCCCTACAAACTGCTTTCCAGGTCCAAAAAAGTAGCATCCGATGTGCTGGGCTTCCTGGTCTCTCCCTATGCTCAGCGCTTTCTGTGCAAGCCAGATGATGGCTCCGAAGTGGTGATCCTTACCTGAAGATTTCGAACGTGGGCACAGTGTATGGTGGCGTTTTGGTTTTGGTGTTTGGGGACTGTTCGTGCGCTGCGTGGCACAACTGCATATATGACATTGTTGCTTATAATGGCTGGTGGCAGTTGTAGGCAGTTGCCGATGTAGGGAGTAACATGGATTTCTGTCGGAGTTAGCTGATGGGCGATACTATTACCCCGGGATTGCCCAAGGAATCTGCATCAACAATTATGAAGTCTCATCGCTTTTCAGCACAATGATGGCTTCCTCAGAAACTAAGGAAGGTTCTAGGGAAATTCCTATGAGCCATGCGTAGCGAGCAAACCGTCCATGACTGCCGGGTCCATGACTGCCGGGTGCCCGATTTGAGTACCTGGATACACCCACAGAGTCCGGTTGATGCTTATACGGTCAGCGTCGACAATGTCACAAGCAGTCGGCTTCTTGATGGTCGACCAAGTGAGACATAGGCTCAAACGGCTACCTTGCATGGTCAGGGGCACAGACCCGCAGCACCAGGCCTGGTTTACAGGGATCAGTCATTTCTAGGCGCCACGAAGCTCACTAAGAGGTCAAAAGTACACAGAATCATCGTCACACCCCCGACCCCAGATGACACACTGACTTTGCTCTTCGAATGGTCGGGATTGATACTGACAGCTTTGCTAGACTTGGGGTTTCAGGGTTGAAGGCTTTCAGAGCTAAGTTTATGCTGGCAATGGAGAACAGGAACACAAAGAGCCCAGGAACGTGTTCGAAGAGTTCAGCGTCATCGTCAACGTCCGGCGTGTGAACCCGTGGTTCGTGGAGTGGCGGCTACTGGTCCAGCAGTCATACTCGCAACACACCCACTAATGTAAATAAGCACCCCATGCTTCCGTCCACAAAGCCTACGCAAGCCAATTTTTTGTCTGCCCCAACCACCGAAACACCAAAATCCCTAAAACCCTAAAACCTAAGCCCTACGCCCCAAATCCTAAAGTCTTCGTTGCAGGCTCGACAACCGCCACACCGCAGCCCGAAGCGGCCCGAGCCTCGCGAGCGGCAGAGAGCGCGTGCGCAGAGCTTAGGCCTAGGTAAAGCTAGTCGACTTGCATGCCGGCCCCTCGGGCACCATCCACGGAGTGGTACTAATCTTGACAACCCCCGACAAGGGTTTGACCCCCCAACCCTTCACGACTTGGAGCCGGCCCCCTTGACAAGGGTTTGACCCAACTACCTTTTATGACTTGGAGCCGGCCCCCTGACAAGGGTTTGACCCCCCAACCCTTCACGACTTGGAGCCGGCCCCCTTCTTGACACGGGTTTGACCCCCCCCTGGAAATTCAAACGACCATTTTCGTGTTTTCGTGGAGTCCCTCCCATTTGGGCGGCTGCCTTCACGACTTGGAGACGGCCCCCTTGACAAGGGTTTGACCCAACTACCTTTTATGACTTGGAGCCGGCCCCCTTGACAAGGGTTTGACCCCCCAACCCTTCACGACTTGGAGCCGGCCTCCTTCTTGACACGGGTTTGACCCCCCCCTGGAAATTCAAGCGACCATTTTCGTGTTTTCGTGGAGTCCCTCCCATTTGGGCGGCTGCCTTCACGACTTGGAGACGGCCACCCCCCAACCCTTCACGACTTGGAGCCGGGCCCCCTTCTTGACAACGGTTGGACCCTCCTCGGAGACGGCCCCCTTCTTGACAAGGGTTGGGCTCCGATAAATTTGGATATTCAAGCGCATTGCAAAATCGACCATGAATGTCCACTGCTGCTTCCGGCACCGCCAGGATGGTATTTTTTTCTGAGAACCCGCCAGCACATCTGACCTGTAGGCCTTGACAAGAGCGGGGCAGCCTTCAAATCCTGACATCCTTGGCCTTCAATACTTTGCCACAGGGGTATACTGCAGTCGCATCGTATGTTTTATTTGGTGGGCTTGATAGGGGAATAAGAATTTAATTACTCAGGCATCCAAGCCCAAGATCGAGCCGGCGGCAACCCTAGAGCCTCCCAGAAAGCCCAATCCAGAAGGGACAGACTCACAGAAAGCCCACATGCATTGCTGCCTGTCTCTCACAATTCCCGCCAGCACAGCCTGACAGAAAGTTCGGCACCCGCCGGGACAGCCTTGCAGAAAGCCCACATCGGAACTCTCCGGCCCAGTCTCACGGAAAGCCCAACCTAGAAAGGGACAGACTCAGAGAACGCCCTTATGCATTGATGCTTTCAATTTCGCCAGCACAACCTCACAGAAAGCTCGGCAGCCGCCAGGATAGCCTGACAAAAAGCCCACATGAGAACCCGCCAGCACAGCCTCACGGAAAGCCCAACCCGGAAAGGGACAGACTCACGGGAAGCCGACATGCAGTGCTGCTTTTGATTCTACTTGGGCTCCGTTGAAGATAACGACCATCGTCGGCAATGGCAAAGCCCCCGCTAGGATGCCTAGAAGACTTAAGAACTATAAACCCCAAAATGTTTGAACTCAGGGTGGTCTTGGAGTGGGCTGTCTGCTACGCACCCATGACGACACCCTAACACCAAACCCTAAACGCTAAACCCGGAACCCTAAATCCTAAACCCTAGGCCATTACACTTAAAAACAATCCTAAACCCTAAACCCTAAAGCCCACATAACTAAGAAGATGCCTTAATATCAACTCCGGGGGCCCTGGACCCGTCCAGTCGTAGAACGTCAAACACAACGATGCAATGGTAGGGTTTAGGAGTGGTTTTAGGGTTTAGGGGTCTAAATTAGGGTTCAGGGTTTAGGGGTCTAGGGTTTGGGGGTTTAGGTCAGGTTTAGGGGTTTATAGGGTTTATAGGCGTTATAGGATTTTAGAGGTTTAGGGGTTTAAGGCTTAGGGGTCGGGGTTTAGGGTTTAGGGGTTTATGGTTTGGGTTTAGGGGTTTAGGGTCTATGGCGGTTTAGGGGTTATAGGGATATAGGGGTTTTGGGGTTTAAGGTTGAGGGGTTTATGGGGTTTATAGGGCTTTAGGTTCTAGGGTTTAAGCCGCAAAGAGACCATGCTTACCCACAGCCCCGGGGCACTCTTGTCGTGAGACGTGTCGAACTCCGCAGAACCGTTGGAGAATATGCGTTCGACCAACCCCTTAAATTCTTCATTCCCCGAAGGCACCTTTCAAATTCAAATTCCTTCTGGAGAAGGCCTAATTCTCAACCCTAAACCTCTAAGCCCCAAACCCTAATTAAACCCTAAACCCTAAACCCCTAAAACCCTAAACCTAGAAGCCCCAAACCCTAAACCCCGAACCCTAAGCCCCGAACCCTAAACCCTGCATCCCGCAAACCCTCAGGCTGAATTGGCCCGCAGCAGCCGAGCCTCCTCCCAATGAGGACATCTTCGGAAGCTGCCCAGCGCTGAAGCAGTCGATGAGGGACTGCCGCTTTGGGCGAAGAGCTGAGGGTACTTAAGGGGGTTTAGGATTTAGGGCTTAGGGTTTAGGAGTTTAGGCTTTCGGGTTTAGGGCTTAGAGAGCCGGCTTGCTTAAGAAATTATATCTGCAATATTTCCTTAAGAGGAAGCCCAAGAGTTGTACGTTCCGTTTTAGGGTTTAGGCTTTAGGGTTTAGTTGAGGGAGCCGGGCTTTCTGTTTCTGCAAGGGTTTGACATGCCTCTACGTACACGGCTTTTTGGGTGAAAGTTTGGAGGGACTGGTCACTCGCATGTTGATTGAAGAAGGGGGGTGCGTGGGTTTACAGCGCTTGCAAGCGATAGTTCTGTGAATTATACCCAGAAGCCCAAACCCTAAACTCTTAACCCTATAAACCCTTGTCGAGTAAGGCTTCGGGGCAAGAGCTTTCCGACTCCAGGTCTTGCCTGCGGGATTAGGCCTTGGTGGCCACACGGGTGAGGGATGCGATTCGAACTCTGGTGGACGGATCGGAATTTTTGGCCCTATAGGCCCTAAAACCCTGAACCATCTTAGCAGGGTGGGGGAACCTTGATGGGCTCTTCAGTTTTTTCTGGGCTCGTCTGAAACTCTTATATATCTGCTTCCTTTCCAGATTTGGGTCAAGTCTGAGCTTCAAAAGGTTCCAATGCCCAGTTTTACCCTTCTTCGGCCCATGAAACCCGAAACCCGAAACCCTAAACCATAATCGAGGTACCGAGCTTGGCGCAGTTGTTTGCGATCGTGGCGACTTCGTGCCACAGTTGCTGAATCTGTTGCGCGCCTCCTGTGAAGATGATGGTGCACTCTCCAAGGAGGGCTTGGAGGACCCCACCGCCCGAAAGTCTTTAGACTTTGGGCGTTTCGGTTTGTCGGCCTAGACAGTGTGCACACACCCCGCAGCCCCCTAAGTTGTTACTAAGCCCTTATACCCAAGCCCCTTTCATGAACTTAAAAAGTGCTGGTACGGTTGATGACATAAATCCTGCATTACCCTTAATAGGGAATATACTTGGAACGGCTTTGCTAAAGCCGGCTTCTGGCTCACTACGGTTTCGGGGTTTCAGGGTTTAGGGTTTTGGGCTTAGTTTAGGGCCCCTGGGGGCCTAAACCCTAAGCAATAGTTAGTTTAGGTTTAGGGTTTAGGTTAGGGTGTCTTTGTTCCCTGGCGGTCGTCAAGTCCGATGAGCAAATGGGTAATTAGTGCACGCCGTTCCAACTTAATCAATCACTGTATCTTAAACTACTAAGTACTACGTCCTACTTTTTTGTAGGGGCCCTATAAATGCTGCACTTGGTTTTATTGCAATAATAGGAACGTGCACAAAGTATTTATGGAAACCCATGTGCCATTTGACTTTGTTTTTACTCCTGGGACCCTTACGAGAAGGGCAGTTGATTCTCAGACATGGGTACCTGATCGACTTGCGGCAATCTTTCAACAATGAGGAAGCGCGAGAAACGCAGACGAACTTTCGTTCCCATCCCACCTACCTCTACAAGCATGTTGTACGCCTGCTGTTCACGATCTCCGAGCCTCTACAGCATCATCCAGATCCCCGCTTCAGCGTCCAGGTCCATCCATGGTATACGTTTTGTTTGGGTTTGTGCTGTTGAACTTCAAGCACAAGCTCCAGCAAGGAAAGCAAGCCAGAACCTCTTTCAGACCTAAATCATGTACTATAGTGGCCGAAAGAATTACGAGCATGATTTCTGTGGCTCCTTAAGATTATCGTATAATGGGCCCCCCAAAACCTGATTCTATTCATTAAGGCCCTACATTAGCGAGCCCTAAACCCTGAACCCTAAACCCTACATTAGGGAGCCAGGCCCCCAAACCCTAAACCCTAAACCCGACATTAGGGAGCCGAGGCCCTTACCTTGGCAGCCCTTCCGGTGCACTGGATCGGAGATCGAAGCTGGGGCTCTCCTAGCCTTAGTAGCTCCGTTACCCGTATAGTACATACAGATAGTATAACCTAAAGTAGTTCTGGGTCTCTTAGAGCTAAAGTCTAATATATATATATATCATATGGGTACATGGGTTACGGCTTTGGGCTAGGAGTTAAGGGTCAAGGTTTAGGGCTTGCGGTTAGCACAGGGGTTTGGGGTTTGAGTTGAGTTGGTGAATTTGATTCTTTTTGAAGGCTAACGCTTCCGCTTTGGTCGAAATCGAAATTCCGTTTGGGCCAGGTACTAGTCCACTAGGCAAGCGCACGTGAAGGTGCCTTTATGGGGCCCGGAGTTTTTTTTTTCTCTG
>CAJNJA010089153.1:8842-19743 GCA_905231915.1 Symbiodinium necroappetens
GTAGTAGTAGTAGTAGTAGGAGGCACTAGTAGTCGTAGTGATAGTAACTAGCGGAAGAAGAAAAGCTAGTCGTCGTCGGCGTTGTCCCCACCACACAGTTAGCTGACAAACACCAACCTTACTGCATGCTCCTCCGCAGCCTCAACCGGCAGCACCGCCTCCTGCTCCTCCTGCTCCGATTCTGCCTCCTCGTGCATCTCCTCTTCGGCCTCCTCCTCCTCGTCCTCCTCCTCGGCGCCCTCTTCGTCCTCCTGGCAGAAGACAACAAAGGACAAACCATCTAAACAAGGATGCTTGCAGATTGTAGATGCAAAGGCAACGGGTTGCAATCTACCACAAAGACTAACAGATTCCGGATCTGATACGAAGGCCCCAATCCTTCGTCTTAATCCCTGGAAATCCCAAGTACCTGTGCCCAAAATCCCTCAATCAATCCCCCAACATAGCCCAATCACAACCACTCGGTTCAGTGAACGCGTACCATGCTTGCAGGTTGGTAACGGAAATTTGAAGTCACCACACTTCTATAACCATGATCCCTCAACTGGTGCTTCGAAGAGCTTTGGGGAAGCGCTTTAGCGGCTTCCGAGCGAAAGGCTTCCACAGCCTGGCGCTGTAAGGTTTTAGCGCCGCAGGATTCTATTCGTGATCCTCTTCGTGGTTCTCAAACATGGTGTCCGTCGCGACATCTGCGTCGGTGCCGTCCGCCTCCAAAGAGTCCTCGCCGGGAGGCTTACTGTATTTGCGTTTTTGAGTTTGTAATCATCGTAGCGCAACGTCGAAACTACTAACTAGTACCCACTTGAGACTGCAGTGTCGCAACTGCAGCGACGACCGCCAAACCGTGACAAACAACTTATAGCTTCTGCTATCTACAGTAGCATGACGAAGGCTCGAAATGAAGACTACTCTAAGATGCCGCAAAAAGACCGGAGGCTGCTTGGTCTGTGCAAGCCACCCCCCATGTGTAAGACAAAGTTCGTTCATTGCAGAACAGTGCTGCAAGCTCTAAAGTCCCACAAACCCCAAGCCCGCCCCCAGAAAAGTTAAGTCCTAGAACCCCGATCCTAATCCCTAAAGCCAAACTCTGCGCCCAAAGAAACCCGGGGACAAACCCAGGCCACTCTTTGGGGCTCTTAGAGACTTTGAAGCTTCCAGATTGAAGGTTGGCTTCAAGAACTGGGGTTCAGCGCTTAGGGTTTAGGGTTTAGGATGTTTATGGATCTTCCACTTGACTTAGGGCGTAGGGTGGTGCAAAATGGGTTCTGGGATGCTCTGCGGAATACCTCTTTGGCAAGTTTACGGAAGGGTCGATCCCGTGGGCTGTGTTATGGCATGCTACTATGTTGAATGGCTTCCACATGTTAAGGGGATGCCAAACCAGGTTGGCCGTTAAACCCTGGCAAACTCGCGAACAAGATCCTGGTAAAACCAAGCAAGTAAAATGCACAACGCCCCTATGCCGTACCCAGCGAGTGTCCTACTAGCCCACACCGCCCATGAAGTCGGCTTTGGGTTGCAAGATTTAAACTCGTGGGGCTTAAGGCTTAAGGTCTTGGGGTAAAATCCTCGGCATCTCCGTCCATCCACGTGCCGTCTTCATCATCCTCCGCCTCGACCACGACGATCTGACACGCACTGTTGTGGGCTTGGAATGTCTTCAACAACAAGGCGACCCCTGTGTAGAGGTCAACTGGAGGAAAGGACATCGCAGCTGTGGCAGTTTTGGGACAGAATCGTTTTACGGCTAGCTGCATGCTTTGAGATCAGGCGTTCACATCGCATCTGTCCCGGAGCTGTCAAGCGCTAAGCCATGCCTTGAAAACTCGACCAAAAGGGGCAGGACCACAGGCAGTCAAGCTTTAGAGTACGATGAGCAGCCTGAATAACTTCAATAGAGCTGTTAATGTGTGTGTGTGTGTTCTACTGCGCAATACACAAGAATCCCGAAGGCCCTAAGGAATAATAGTAATTTTTCACGGCAGATTTACGATTGACAAGACAACAGAATCCCCAACACATACTTTTGTCGGTCTGAATGCAGACTGTGTCTTCGTAAAAAGAAATAGTAGTGGCATGCAAGCCCATTCTTCAGGTGACGACCCGACTCCTAAACTCTGAAGCCCCCGAACCCCCAACCTTAAACTCTAAAACCAAGAATAGCATAAGTCGACATCAACGTAAACCTTCTAAACCCTATATTAAACCCTATAAACGCTCAATAATGCTCCCAGGGTCCAAGTATCTTGTAAAGCAATGAGAAGCCGTTCGCATCGTAATTTGCAGGTTGTTCGGGCCTGACAGAGCTAGAGTGTTTTAAGAGTGTGGATTTTGAAATCTACCTTGGGGTCTCGCAACAGGAAGGAGACGGAATCTGAATGCTCTCCTGACCTTGTTTGGCACTCAAGCTCTTCCCCTGGCTTGTCCTTGCCTCATCGGCACAAAGCTGAGACATTTTACTTCGCAAAGTGCACGGTGAAGCATCTGTCTGATGCTGGCGCCAGGCAAACTGCTCGACAAGCAGCACTATGTCTGCGTTTTTCTCTCGCAGCCACCCCCTTGCCAGACTTTCGTGGAAACTGTGGCGGGGCCCATGTTTTTTACCTGTGTACTTGCAAATGCTTAAACACTTTCTTTTGAAGACTTTACCAAACATGGTTGGCAAGTTGGCAAGTGACAGCAAAGACCTCCTTATCTCATCTAGAGGAAATCGGAGAAAGCCGCCCGACGCCAAAGACGTGGGCAGCGAAACCCCTCCAAGCGCAGCAGAAAACGCGCCGCGACAAGCAGCGCCAAGTACTCTCGCCCACTCCAAATTCATGGCCAGGGGCTCTGCTCTGATCCGGAACGACCATGAGTCGGTGGCAAAGGACGTCATTATCCCCCCCAGGCCCCCCGATCCAGTCGCAACATGCTGAACATCAAAGTTCGACAGCAAGGAATGTCCGAAAGCAAGGACAAACCTGAAAATCCGAATATCCGAAATAGAAGAGAGGAAGCCTGGAAGTCTGAAACCGGATGAGCGGGCACAGTAGCAAAAACCCGAGGGAAAAGCTATGGGTTAATGCAAAAAATTGCAAAATAAAACCTAGAAACGTGGTGGCCGCGCAGAGCGCGGGGTCCAACTGCTACCCCAACGGTTCAGGGTTTAGGGTTTAGGTAAACACAAATACCAAATTTTGTGGGTACTTTGCACCCTTCGGGTTGCACGGGTTGCTAAACCCTAAAGCCTCAACCCTATAGCTGCCGTCTATTACACGAAAACCGTGAAGAACCCGCAGAGATCCCTGTAAGAATCCCCAAAGAACCCTGATGCATCCCGAACCCCTATAAGGTCCCGTTCAGAAACCCCAAAGAACCCTTCTACTTTTGGATCCCATTAAGAAACAATAGAGGAGCCGTGCACCTAGCCTTGCCGGGTGCCAACTCCCGCAGCTCCAAAGCCAGCGCGGCCGAGGCTGCTTTTGGAACCCAAAGAATGGCCTGGGTTTAGGGTTCAGGGGTTTCAAGGTCTAGGGTTCAGGGGTTTAGGGGTTTAGGGCATAGGGGGCTCAGATTCAGGGAAAAATACTGTATAGCTCTACCCCTAAGGAACAAGATTGGTCTTTATTTAATCCTGCCCCAAGGATTTAGGGTTTAGCTTCCCTCAAAAGGTCAATAAGTGGCTCTGTAACGGTTGGTGGATTTAGGGCCTCAGGAGGTGGAGTTGGTGTTGTGGTATACTATACTTAAACCAATATAACCTGCTACAATGCTGCTACAACTATCGCAAAGAACCTTAAGGAATTTAGGCCCCTATGTTAAGCCCCTCAGTGGCAGAACTCTCGGCAGGATCGAGTTTTCAGTATCTACCTATGTGTGTGTGTGTATATATATATATGTATATCGTATGCTATATGTGCATAAAGGCACATATTGTGCATAACTAACAGAACCGTAACACACATGAGTAAGCACATGTGCGAGAGAGAGAGAGGGAGAGACAAAGACAGATAGATACAAAGAGACGGAGAGGTAAAAGGAGAGAGGCAAACGGAGAGGGACAGCTCGAGGAGAGAGACAAGCAGATCCAACCAAAACTAAAAGACGGGCCCACATCAAAGCTTGAAAACTTAGAAATGCACCGCTTTGTCTTGCGCGTGGGATCGTCATGCTTCTGTGTAGGGCGTAATTAGGGCAAGGGCAGAAGTAAGTGTTTTAGGCTTCGCCGGGCTATTCGCTTGGCTGGCTCTGACCAGCACGGACAGATATTTGCATATCGTCCCAAATGCCCTTAAACCGTTGCCTAAATCAAAGCCCAACGCACTAAATCCAAACCCATGCACCCTACTTAGTCATAGCGGCACCGGAGGGGCAAATCTTACTGACTGCTCAGAAGCGATAACTGCAATACATATCCGCACCTGCGCATCCCCGTTGGCACTGAAGCTCTGCGTCAGCAGCCGCTGACCATCCTTCGTGTTATAGAGGGCCGACACCTGCGCGTGTCAAGCTGTTGCGGGTCTGGGGCTCGGGATTTTGGGTTCGGGATTCAAGCTGTAGAGTGTTTTGTTGCAAGGGTTTAGGCTGATCCATGGTCGCATTGCCTCCGTTGGTGAAAGTGCACATTGCCCACACATGCTAATCGCTGCTAGTGACGTCCATGGTCGCACTGCTCTTGCCAGTGCATGCCCAAAAACCTCAAAAGCACCAATCCTGCAAGCGCTATGGAAGCCTCTTTTGCAGTATGATTCGCGAAAAGAAGGGAACACTACCTCGGCCGATGCCTCGTGTCTCTCAGCCAAAACCCTGAAGCTCTCTGAGCGCGCGCACACACACACAGAGTGCATCAGCGGAATGTCTGATACGCCCTAAACCCCAAACCCCCCAAACCCCAAAACACTCGAACAACTTGAGGTTTCATCACACGCTCGCAAACATCGGTGTGCAAAAGATCCTCCCATGTCCCAGTAATAGCAATGTTAACATGGACAACACATACACGCTGAAACCCAAAACTGAATCCCTAGCCGAATCTCTTTTCTCGTGACCTAAACTGTTAACCCGACGCCCTAGACCGGCAATCCTAGGCCCTAAACGCTGAAATATGTTTTGAAATGTCCTATCCTGACTTGTCCAGTATGCTAAGGGATCTAAAGGTTAATTTAGAGATTGTAGTGCCCCAACAAGGGTAAAGGTTACATTGAAATCTGAAGCCTTCAATCCCTAAATCCCAAACATGCTTTCAACATCTTTCAACCCTAAACCCACCAAGCCCTACAAACCTAAAAGCCACAAGCCCTATAGCCTAAACCCCACTAGCCCTATACCCTAAACCCCACAAGCCCTAAACCCTAAACCCCACAAACCCTAAGCCCCACCAGCCCTAAACCCTGAACTCCACAAGCCCTAAACTCAAAAGGCTCTATAAGCCGTATAAACCTTGAACCCTAAGCCACAAACACAACATATCCTAAACCCCACAAGCCCTAAACCCTATGAGCCCTATAAGCACTGTCAGCCCTAGAAGCCCTAAACTCAATAACCCCACAAGCTAAATCCTAAACCCCACACACCCTAAACCCTATAAGCCCTATAAACCCTAAACCCTACTCCACAACTAACTATCTTCTACCGGCCAGCCTTGGATGCCGGCACCCCTGACACGACAAGCCGCGCGCCCTCCACCACGTCCTGGTTTAGGGCTTATAGGGGTTTACTATCGGGGCTGAGAGGGGTGTAGAGGTTTAGGATATAGGGTTTGGGGTTTAGGGGCGTGGGGCAGCGCTGCGGAAAAGGATTTTATGGCCTATGTTTTCTTTTTAAGGGGAGGGGGTGGTGGGGCTAGCGTTTAGACTAAGCCGTTTTAGAGAGTAGCATCATCTAGTGATTGGGGTCTGAGGGTAGTGCGGCTTTGCAAGGCTGCGTCCGAAAACACGCCCTACCCATAGGCTCCATAGTAGTTCCTGTTTGTGGGTCATGCTTAAGATCCTATAAGGCAATCCCAAAAAGGAACTACTATGGAGCCTATGGGTATTCACCTCATTTTCCAATGATTCCCCCCAGTACAAGCACCTCAGAGGGAAGGCCCTCGTCGAAAGTCACCCCCCTACACCAAAAAAAGCCCTAAACCCCAAACCCGAGAATAAGGAGAGTTACAACTAGACGGGGAAAATGCAACCAGCTGGGTAAAAAAAAACACAACTGAAATCTCTAGAAATTGGTTCACATGAGAGAAAATACAACCAGATGGGTGATAATGCAACTGGGAGTCTTTGGGGCTTTCTTTGAGATGTAAGGGGTCTTTGGGGCTTTATCTGAGATGTTAGGGGTCTTTGGGGCTTTATTTGAGATGTTAGGGGTCTATGGGGCTTTTTGAGATGTAAGGGGTCTTTGAGATGTAAGGGGTCTTTGGGGCTTTATCTGAGATGTAAGGGTCTTTGGGGCTTTATTTGAGATGTAAGGGGTCTTTGGGGCTTCATTTGAGATGTTAGGGACTTGCCACAAACTGAGATGTAAGGGGTCTTTAGGGCTTTATTTGAGATGTAAGGGGGTCTTTGACGTTTTGTTCGAAATGCAAGGGGTCTTTGGGCCTTCATGTGAGACGTAAAAGGTCTTTGGGGCTTTATTTGAGATGTAAGGGGTCTTTGGGATTGCCTACATGCCTTTCGCACCTACATGACCGAAAGCATACACACCGAAATAATCATGTTCAGTATTGCCTACATGCCTTTCGCACCTACATGACAGAAAGCATAGACACCGAAATAATCATGTCCAGTATTGCCTACACGCCTTTCGCACTTACATGACCGAAAGCATGCAAACCGAAATCATCATGTTAAGTATTGCCTACACGCCTTTCGCACTTACATGACCGAAAGCATGCAAACCGAAATCATCATGTTAAGTATTGCCTACATGCCTTTCGCACCATAAACATGTCAAGTCCTCATGGCGCAAAGAAAAGGGACGAATCACAACCACCATTATCCAGCTTTGGTACTGGAACCTTAAGGCTGTACGTTGGTTTTTTGCAGAGCATGGCCAAACTTATAAAGCCACCGGAATAGCCAGTTGTAATTTCGCCTGTTGGTGAGAGCCCACAATAGTGGTTCAGTTGCGTTGCCCCCCGTGTGGTTGTATTTTCTGCCGTTTGGTTGTATTTCGACCCTGTTGCCCCCAAACCCCAAACCCCAGATCCTAAACCCCAGGCCCTAGACCCTAAACCCTATACCATACACCCCCGACCTAAAGCAACAAAAAAACAGCTCCGAGGCTCCTCCCACTCGGCCTCTTCGATCACGGCTCGGGTGCAAGCGGCGTAGGCCCTGACCTTCTGAGCGAGACACTAGGGTCCCTTTATTCAGGGGTTCTAGAAGGGCATGTGAGGGCTTAGAGTTTACCTATAGTCTCCATTGTAGGTCCTTTTTTCGGTTTAACCAATTTCATATTAAGGATCCTAAAAGGTAACCCCAAAAAGGAACTAGAATGGAGACTATAGGTAGGGTCTTAGGGTTAGAGCAGGCTGATGATTGGGTTGCTAAAATAGAAGCCCTTAGGCTCGGTAGTGGTGGCTAATGCAAGAGTCTGGAGGAAGGGGTTTCGGGGAGTCACAGGGGGTTTTGGGGTTTCGGGGTTTACCGGGCTGAGGTTTAGTTGAAGGAGTTTAGGGTCCCTAAACCCTAAACCCTAAACCCTAGACCCTGAACCCTAAACCCTATTTAGGGGGTTGAATTGGGTTTCGGGCTTAGGGCTTGGTTCAGGGGAGCTTGGAGTCTCAGCTTGGGTTTTAAGGTTTTTTTGGGGGGGGGGGATCCAAGAAGGGAAGCCCTGAAGCCCTGAAGCTGTAATCCTATGGTCTTCGTACTCAACTCCCCTAGCAAAACCTAGCCTGTTGTTGGATTTCCAGTATCTGGGACGGGAGCGCCGGGCCTGCAAGCCAGGCGACTGCCAGCATCAAACTGACGGTGATGACCCTGGTGGCCCCTGGCCATGATCCTAACGATGGCGGCGGAGGTCATCGCGATGAAGACGAAGACGAACAGTAACATAACCATGCAGCCCGAAGATCAATCTTGACACATTATGGCTGCAATGCTTCTGGTTCTGTCTCCACCTGTTGAGGCAACGTGTACTTCTGTAAAATCGAGGCCATGGCTTAACGCTAGTGATAGTGGTGATGCCCGTCATGATCATGGTGATTGCAGTGGTCATAATGATGCCGCTGACGATGTTTGAGATGAGGATGACCATGTTGGAGGTGATGGTTGGGTGGTGTCGACAACCCGCTGGATCACCACCACCACCACCATCATCATCATGCCTCGGGTTTAGGGTTTACCAAGGGTTTCTTCGTGTTGAAGGGAATACCCTAGAGGTCCTGTGCCGTGGATTCTCTGAGGTCGGAGCAAGGCCGCCCGTCCCCAACTTGATTCCACCAAAATACCTCTGCATTAGAATTTAGGGTCTAGGGAATTTAACAAAATGTCATACACAGGGAATAGAAAATGCGGGTTCCTTTGTGAAGGTATCTTCAAGCAAGGTCAAGAAGAACCCAGTACTTGGGCCTGCCTGGGGGGTACAGCATGGGTTTCCTATACACTATATAGTACCATTATGGTTCATGTCATCTCTACGGTTAGGCTATGGGTATGGGTTCAAAAGAACGCAAACCCAAACCATAGTGCAACACAAAAGCGATGCAACACGTGCTCGAGGAACACACCAAAAAAGGGTTCAGGCCCACTTGCAGTCTAGCTCTTTGTTTGTTTACAAGGAATCTCGTCGAGGCTCGCATTTACTCCACTTGGGGGTGCTGGATAATAGTAGCGTTGCACCCTTAAGGGTTCCTTCAAAGCAAACGCTTCCTGTTTGAGTTGCTGTGCTATGGCCTGCTATGGTTGTATAGGTAAACTACACTCTCACCACACCCTAAACTCTAAGCCCCGAATCCTGAAGCAGTTTCGGGTAAACTTCGGGTGCTTGATCTCCGACGTCCTTCTTGCCGGCATGTTACCGAGTCACCACGACCACCACACCGAAGAGGCCAGACCCTTCGAGAACTGCACGCATGGGCATACCTCTTTCAGGGTTTAGGGTTTAGGGCAGAAAGCCCCAGCGATCTTGAAAGCAATAACCTACGGTTTCGTATCCCGCCTGTGATGAACAACCATCAAACCTTGTATAGAATGCCTACAGCCCTAAACCTGGAGCGGACTGTAGCAAGTGCCCGAAACATCAGTAGGAGGAGGGGTAGGCACTCTACCTAAAACTCTACTTGGAGGCCCAGGGGACTTAGTAAGTCGGTTATAAGTAAGGTTATAATTAGGGTAACTCAATTTAGGGGGCTTATAACTCTACTTATGACCCACTTACTAAGTCCCCTGGGCCTCCAAGTAAGTCCGGGCTTCAAACTCGGCCGCAGGTGCTTGACCCTCGCCTTTACCCTTATAACCTGGATCCTCCATAGGGTTTGGGTTTAGGGTTCAGGGTTAGGCAGGGTTTAGGGATTTTAGGGTTTATTAAGGTTTAGGGTTTATTAAGGCTTAGGGTTTAGGGTATAGGAAGGTTTAGGGTTTAGGGTTTATTAAGGTTTATAGGGTTTAGGGTGTAGGAGGGTTTAGGGTTTAGGGCTCTAGGGTCTAGGGAAGCCCAACCCTAGGCCCTGTACATCCTCCACCCTCACGCCCCAACGCTACACCCATACCACGTAAGAACCCTAGGACGAAGAATTGCAGTGCGGAGGGATCTTGTGATCCTTCTATCCTAGGATGGCAAGCTCACGGTAGACCTTCAAAATGCAGAGGGGGTTACTTTTTGTAGGACGGTCCGTATAAATGAAAAAAACTTGGTGCCGCTGACGCTCTGAACTTCGGGGTTCAAGGTTTCAGAGTAGGGCTTTCTTTGTCTTCAGGGTGCAGGGGTAGAAGTTGAGGATTTAGAGCTTGCAGGCTTAACGCTGTAGAGTCGTAGGGCTTGGAGTTTTGGGGTATGTATGTATGACGGTTTTAGGTCTCAGGGCCCAACTAACCAGGCTGCAGCAGCTCATGTTCTCTAGTGGAGGCAGGCTTCCTGTCCGTCCGCCTTCGCCTTTCGGGTTTGGTTTAGGGTATAGGGTTTAGGGTTTAGGGTTTAGTTTAGGGCTCGCGCCCCTCATTCCTATGTCGTAAACTCGAAAGACTTATAAACCACACTAGGGTTGAATAACAGTTCTACAACTACAAGGCTTCTAGAAGGGTCTGAGGGTCTAGAGGGCCTTCAGCATTCGAAGAGGGTTTCGGGACACAGTCCACTATCATCCAGGTTCCTGTACGATGCTACTATCTATTCCGAGCCTAACCCGTAAACCCTCAACCCCTAAACCCTAAACCGCAAACCCCTAAACCCCCAAACCCCCCTAAACCCCCACACCCCCTAAACCCCTAAACCCTAAACCCCTAAACCCCTTCCTTAAGGCCTAGGCCTAGGCCGATGCGGCCTGCAGTTCCGCTGGGCTCGCCATCATCCGAGCTGCCGACTTCCCCATCTTAGTCAGGCCGGGATGTGGGAAGCTTCTCTGAAGTCTCTTAAGTGAAGCTTTAGGGCCTTTAGGGCTTAAGGTTTAGAGTTTAAGGCTTAAGGTTTAGGGAACAGGTTTAGGGTTTAAGCTCTCAAGGCAAGTTGCAAGTGCTACTGCACAGAAAACTTGGAGACCAAACCAACGCCAAGAGCGAGCAAAACTCCAGGAGATCAGCAAATACAGACTAAACTGCCACCTTTTGATTCTGTGCCGCGAGACCCATGTTTTTCTAAAAGTCTCGTGGGACAGTACGAACTCTTGAACACCTGTCTGCCTTTACCAGACCGCGAACAAGAAAAGAGCTGCCTTGCTGCTGAGGGTTTAGGGTCTATAAGGGTGTAGGGTTTAGGGTCTAAGGTCT
>CAJNJA010089164.1:0-14883 GCA_905231915.1 Symbiodinium necroappetens
TTACTGCAAAAGGTCCGCTGCGTAAACCCCGCTGTGCAGCTCCCTGCTCACGCGTGAGGGTTTAGGGGTTTAGGGTTTAGGATTTAGGGGTGTGAATCGGATGCAGCCACGTTCGACGGTTGGCTTCTGAATCTCTATCTCATGCTCTGCCCTACCCTACTCTACTTTACCCTACTCTACTAGACGAGTGTACAATGTAACTATGCTGCAACATATCAGGCGATAACATGAAGCAAATGATCTTTCATGATGCTTCGTCCTGCTATACGATATTAGATTGCATCGGACAGATCTCTCTCAGGCGGGCACGAACTCAGTTTCTGTGAGAACGGAGCGCAGCTTGCGCTTGGCAGCCGCCAGGGTCTTGGACGAGCAAGATCGATGCAACGCGAGATGATCTAGCATGATACAGTACAGTGTGTAAAGAAACACTTGTACGTACATCAAGAATTATGTTGGTCCTGCACAGAAAATTCTGTCCTCTGCTGCTGTGGCTGCAGTAAGCTGAGCGCATCACTCTCGTGGAGACGTCAAGGGCGACGAGCTGGGCAGCAAAGGTGGAGCACATGACATTCCGACATTGTCCGACGCTGCTAGGTCGCTGCCCAGCTCCCACTACTCAAACTTGCTAGCAAGGCCTCCGATGTACCTTCCAGCTCCGTGCTGCGAAGCTCAACGGCCACCTGATGGCCTCGAGTAAAGGAGGCGCTGACACGCGGTATTGATCAGAAAACGAGACTGGAAGATACCACTACCATCTGCCTGAGCCACAGCCAGCGACAAGGATGCGACTGCAGGAAACCTGGCACAAAAGCCACTGTGGAGGTGCTAGGCAACTGAACTTGCATGGACCTGTAGCAGCAAGGGCTTAGCCCAGGCTTCCTCGCTGGGGCTGCAGTGGTGCGTGACAGTGTGTGCCCGGTGTTAAGATGGCCAGGTGAGCACACGTCCGACCCTCGGCTTCGTGCAACCTCCACGTGCCCTACACCGGCAAGCGCCTGCTCGGGAGTCCACACAGGAGAGATGTACTTTAAGCGCACGTCGAGAGGTACCTGCATACACCGCTCTGCTTGTGTTCGTCATCGTTGCTCTGAAACCTCCGAGTGCCGGGCAGGGATCACACCCACGCTCTCCACTGCAGAGTGCCACGGAGGATACCTCACTCGTGAGATGCTACAGTAGTCCCTTTGTTAGAAGCCCCTCCTCTGTTGGCAAACCGAGGCCGCAGCAAAGTGCAGTCCTCAGGGCGTACCGACTCTGGTAAACTACACCCATCTTAAACTTTAAATGTATACCAACAAATACTTCAGTGTTATTGTTACAAAATAAACAAAGCAACAACAATAATGATAGAAACCCTCATCATCATCATCATCGTACTAAAGTTCAATATGGTCGTCACCTAACAAAAACAAATGCTTAAGCCATCTTCTTCAATAAGGACGATGATGAAAACGACTAAGATGAGAATAGTAAGAATACTGGTAGTGATGCTGACACGGACACGTTTTCAAGAAAATGCCAAAAATCAATAGCAGAAGCGATACCAAGAACACTAACCGAAGCAATGATCATAGCAATCGGTACAAAGAACGACATCTAAGATCCGGAATTGATCTTTGTGCCGCGTGGCGTAGAAGTTTCGGCACGGAGAGGCCACCAAGTCGTGCTCGGACAGGTACTCCAGGGTCTGGCAATGGCACATGAAAAAAGGCTGCTTTCAGTCTGCCTGGAAGGGGCTTTCAGGTTTTTCGGCTTTTCGGTGGGTTTAAGGGCTGTAAACTCTAGGGCTCTGGGGTTTTATGTTTCAGGATGTCGGGTTTGCATGCAGGGGATTGTTGTTGTCGGGAGTCTCGGTTCCAACTGCATAGATCTACGCAGGCTTTAGTGTTTGGTGCTTAGGGAAGGCCTTGATCAAAGCTTCCTCCTCCTTCGGCTGCTTGCAGGTCCTGAAGGTACACCGAAGTGGATGGCAAAGCACGCGCACAGAACTACGACAGCCTGCAAATGAGCTCGGCCAGCTCTGGGATGCAGTCCATGGCCTGACACGGAACCCCGTGGCAAAAAGGGTGGAGAAGGCGCAAGTCGGAATATCAGACCGAGGGGCAAGAGATGCGCCGCTTCTCTGTCTGTAGCTACCCGATCAATGATGACAAATGCTGCTAGTATTCACTCAGCTACCTCTGTTGTCCGAAATGCTACGCATTATAAGAACTCGAGGGCAAACAGTCTGCGCACACTCTACATAGGCCGACGTGTTAGGCCATGCTCAACTACCATCAACTGTCTTCCCCGGGCTGCTTATGCATCAAGAGGTTGCCGCGGAGCGACCTCCAGCTGAGCGGATGCATCTTGACAAGGCACCTTCAAGGAGCTGCGCAGACGGAAAAAAATCGAGAAACTCCAAACCTTTGACAGCCTCGTACATTGCGGACACCAGCCAGTCAGTAAACGCGCCCTGGGAGGGACACGGCGAGCGAAAATTCGCATACCATCTGCACTGTGGCCCAGGCGTCAGGCATGCTGCCTGTGAATGTGTAGCGCAGTTGACATCATGACATGTACATACATGGCGGTAGTTTTGCAGCGGCCTTCCGGCTCCTCGTCGTTCTCATGCAGGGGAATGCAGTAGCCTGTGAAATGGCAATGGCCTGCAAGCAGCAGCCGCTCAGCACCCTACTCTTGCATGCTGGTCACAACTGACCTAGAATTAGCTGCTGCCAAACCACAAGCAACAGCAGCTGCGCTGGCCAGCAGCTCGTTCGAGGGCGGGCGAAGAGAGGTCTGGTGGACGGAAGCAACAGCATCACAAACCACTCGAGAGTCCGCTTCCCGAAAGGTTCGCCACGAGTTGCAAGACTCCCCCTCTGCCTCGTTGAATGCTTCTCGCAATTCAAGGCGCCAGCCACGCACCGCGCTTTCCAATCCGGGCTGGCAAAAGGCCTCGGAAGGTCTGAGCCCGGCCCCACCGGAATCTCTGGGCACAGTCGTCTCGGCCCCCGGCACGTGAATCCATCAACAGGGTCCGGATACCTACATGCAATCAAGCACTCAAGCCGCAGGGCACTCTGACTCTGCCAAGCCTGGTGGAAGCTGGACGCCATGCAAGGAAGGCAGCCGTTGAGGCAGGAAGGGTGCTGGCATCAGCAGCCGCCTTGTAGCATCGGGGCGACATTGCGGAGCTCTCTGCACTTCGATCATTTTGCAGCTCCTCGATAAACTTTCCACCGCACCAGCGCCAGAGCAGCGAAGGAAGCAGCCGAGCATCTCGATGAACTCCAGGGGCGTTTCCTCCGACAGGTACGAGACATTACACAGTATGATGTCATGTTATGTTATGGCATCATATAGTATGCCGTAGTCTAATTATCATGATACAATATGAAAGGAATGCCATAGTATGCTATAGTATTCTGTAACGAACTACGCCATACTCTATTCTGTTGCAGCATACCGTACTAAAGCACAAGGTGCATATACACACCTACAGATGCACGTCCTTGCCTACTCGTCTCTTCTCGGCTCCTCCCTCCGAGGTCCCTGCATCTCCCAAGCAGCCTTCCAGTCGGCCCGGAGCCGCGGCAGAGCTAAGGTCGTCCAGAAGGTGCAGCACCTGACAGAGGCTCTTTAAGATCTCCAGCCACCACAGCGCCGGAAGAAGAGGGTCTCCTTTCCAGTTTGTCGAAGAGGGATTGGTATGATTTGGGCTTGCTTTGGTCTAGGATGTCCAGGGGGGGGAGGGTGTCTTGGCTTTGTATAGGCCGTTTTTCGTGCAGCTCCGCAGTTGCCTGGCAGGCCCGGCGCTCCCAGCTGCTCTCAGCGCAGGCTGACTCCTGCTCTCACCAGGAAGGATCTATAGAGCTCTTTGCAGTAGCTGGCTGTTCCATGAATCCCATGAAAAACAAGGGCGCCTTCACGTGATGCAGGGCTCGCAGCGCTGCATTGAGGGCTTCAGTTTCCAGCTCCGCAAGCTCCTCCTCTTTGCGACGGAAACTTCCGAGCTCAATCCGGATCATCCTGTCGCAGATACCGCCGGAACCTTCCCGTCGCGACGCTCCCTCGCCAGGCGCTCTGCCAGGCATCGCGCTAAGCCTTCAAGCTCTTCTTCAAAAACGGGATGGCTTGGGTTGATTATTTGCAGACTTGTTTACAGTAGCTCAGGAGCATCATCGCGAGCTTCTCAGCCGATGGCCAAAGTCATCCTTCGAGATGCAGTATTGAGTCTCGGCCAGCGCCTTGCGAGCAAGACGTGCAGCGGCGAAGTCAACTGCGGGCATTTCTGCGGCACAAAGCTTCCACGGTCTGCAACTGTTTTCCTTCAATGGTGCCAATGCTAATGAGCCTGGGACCAATGAAGCGTGGACCAGTCTGGAGGCTAGAGCCGAGGCATGAAGCAGAACATGTTGCTTCGCCTCCTCTACATGGAAGTGCAGAACAAGCCAACAACAGGGGGGAAAAAAACTGTCGTCAGCAGTTGCATTGATACTCAATATCGCTGAGGAATGCTGCAAAACATCCTTGCAGCTAGACATCCGAAACACATCTTTGTCAACACCGCACCACCCAATGCCCACACAGACAAACCCCAATGAGGGAGCTGCAAAGAAAAGGCTCTTCGCTTCGATTCCTTTTTTTCAGCACGATCAAAACGGCAGATGCAGACCCTCACGGCAAAAAGACGAGTGGGCGAAGAACCCATCCCTGTTAAAGTGCAGTTCTGAGACCGGTGCATAGTGCCGAAACAATGCCAGGTAGTCACCTCAGTCGCCATCCCGACAAGGCATGGGCCATGGGGCTTGCACCAATTGGAGGGGTTGCCTGCACAAGAGATGATCTCAAGCTGGTCACCGTCGCTCGTGATGTCGATGCTGAAGGAGAGCTCCTCGGCCTCGCCTAGCGCATACAACACACGCATGCGCGACGCAGCACCACGCAGCAGCTCGGCATGGGCACCTGCTATGGCATCGTCCAAGGCTCCGAGAGCACCGGCACCCAAGCCGACGGCATGGCAGCGGGAGCGCACCTCGCGCAGCTCCGCAAGGCTCAGGTCCTTGGTAGTCACGGGCTGTCGAAGCAGCCAGGCAGCCAGTCACTATCTGTCACTATCTTCCCCACTTCTCAACATGTTGGATCGAAGCACCAACTCACCGTAGGAAAGCTGCGATGCGAGGTGGGCCTGCACTGCAGCATCGTAACATGTGACAACGGGCATCAAGAGAGCGCAGCGCACAGCTTGCCTCCAGTTCTGTGAAATGGACGTCAAGCTGATGTGCCTCTAAAAGTTCTGGCAAGGTTCCGGGCACGTGGGCTCTGCGCAGCACTATCATCACAATTCATCACATCGAGCAGCCAGGAAGCCTCATCATCATCCATCGTGCAGCCAGGCTGGTAGCACCGATCGCATGATGGACTCGGAAATGCTCGCCGCTGGGTTTCTTCGTGACTTCACAGGGAACCCTGTCTGACACTGCTAGATGTTCAAATCTGCCTCACGGAGCCGTTCCAAACAAAGGGATGAACCCGATGAACCCTTGTGTCAGATGCATGCACTGCCTCTGAAAAGCCAAAAATGCTAAGCCATCGCATTCAAGACGAATCCAAATGGGCCGAGTTGGTGTTCAACGCATGGTCTGGCTTCTGCGATCCTCTTGTTCGAAGGTCACTCGGTAAGTGAAACATGCAACCTTCGGGCCCTTCAAAAGATGACAGCTGGCTTAGCAATGCGCTTGCTGTGGCTTCTTTGCATGCGTTCCCGATGGCTGCAATCTACTGAGAGCTAGGAGGATGCATCTTCCTTCTTCTCAGAGATGAACGCCCGGATATTCACAAGGGTAGGCCTCAGAGCCCGAATCAAGCTACTAGATGGCGTAGCGCGGTCTTGTCGGTCCACTCCGTTCTGCAGGGGGCCTTCGCCATTCGTTGCTTCGTTCCGGCTTGATGCCTCGAGAACTCGGGTGCTCTACGGCGATCACTTAGTGACTTGAGGGAGTGAGGAGCAGACCGTCGATTCCGACGATCCACCCGGTCTCCTGGCAGAGCAATGCTCATTGTGGCGATACCCACGATGATTGACATGCCAGGCAGGTTACGGCTACCTTAATCCCAGCCCCAACTGCTTCGATCCAAGGATGCTTTCACCAAGGGTAAAGCCATGAGCCCTGATGCTGAGTCGCGCATGCATGGGAAGGGCTGGCTACCGGCTCCTCCTTGGTCTTCTTCTTCTCTTTCTTCCTCGCCGGCGCTGGCGAGACGTCCTGTCGAATCGCCCTGTGTCATGGCTCTGCAACATCCCACATACATCTCTGTGTGAGGTACCTCCTCGGTAAAGCCCAGCCGCTCCATGGGCTCCTTCGTCATTAGGTTCTTGTCCATGCGACACTGCAAGTACCTGCGGATTGAAACCCAAGAGGCCAAGGCCAGCTGCTGAGGTTTCCTGGCTCTTGCTTGCGCACCGCTTGGAGAGATACCGGCACGACATGTTGTCGTGGCTGTGCTGCTTCAGGCACTGAAGGTACTCCTCCTGTCGCCACGGTCCCAAGACATTCCTAGGCCCTCTTTGGCATCTCAGCCCCCATGGCTTCATGTTCCTAAACGCTAAACCATGAACCCGGCACTCTGTGAATCCTTGAGCTTCGAGCACTCGCTGAAGTGGTCCAGTGGGAAGGACCCCTGCAGTGGAGTCGGAGCAAAACTTGCGGTGAAGCGAACTTCGGCTGGCCTTGTCGGGAGGTCGCCCGGGCATTATCCGCTTTCCCATGGACACCTGGCGAAAACTTAGCATTTCGCATCCCCATTCCCGAAGCCAATATATATATATATATATATATAGTTGTATCGCCACCGGGCTCTGCCAACTTCATAAGCCGACTGAGGTCTGAAACTTTTCCGGCGCAAACCCATGTGTCGGCTGCGAACCGAAGCTCCAGCTTCACAGCTGAGGCGAGGCAGAAGATGCCTTCCATCTACAGAAGGACTATGTATGCCTTGTGCATGACGCCGCGAGGATCGAGACACTGCAGACCTTGCTGTTGGTCTTTCGCGACTAGTTGAAATGTGGACCCATCTGAGATCAGCAAGGCCAGCAGTCCGAGAGGCCTGGCAAGAACTAGTCATCAAAGCACGTAGGGGTTTAGAGTGTAGGGTTTAGGGTGTAGGGTTTAGGATTTAGGGTGTAGGGTTTAGGGTTTAGGGCCGCAAGGCACAATGACACTTCAGCGCAGCGCCTGTGGTTGGCTTCGACGTGCCTTGGCTGGGGCGGAAACCTTGGCTGAGTTTCTGCACAGGGGGGCCCAGGTTGCTCATCTCCCCATGGCTTAAGGGTTTCGGGTGTAGGGTTTAGGGGTTTAGGGGTTTAGGAGTTTTGGGGTTTAGGGGTTTAGGGGTTTAGGGGTTTAGGGTTTAGGGTTTAGGGGTTTAGGGTTTAGGGTTTGCCTTTACTATGGCCAAAGGAAGCATGGAAATACTGCTGTAGGGCTCCGGGAGGAAAGGGGGGTATTTCAGATAGCCAAGGAGCTAAGATCCAGAATTGGTGCTCCATACGGCCGGCGGCGGGATGCGTTTAGCCTGGCAAATGTGTGCAAAAGCCGCTGCTTCGCAAGTTGGCCTTGCTATCTGATGCTTGGGGGGGTCTGAGCTTCGGACAGAAAGGGAATGCACAGCAGCAGGGCGGCAATCGCGAGCCTGTTGGCGAAGAGAGCCCACTCTACTGAGTTCTACGGCTACTCGAGTGACAGCGCCACGGTCCCCAGTGCCACAAAACACATGTTCAAAAGCGGTCACGTGTCTTCCGAGCAGCAAGTCGCAGACCACTGCCCAAGCAATCTTTGGCACACCCCAGATGTAATCCTCAGAAGGAAAGCCGGCAATCTTTCCGAGTGCCACGGCACACAGACTTTTTTGGCTTGAAAGCCGAGTGGCGCAGGTGGGCAGGGTCAGTGTTCGAGGCACATGCGACAGCGCGGCGCCAGCAGTGGAGTTGCTCTTCACCGACAGCACCGAGCTGACATTGGCTTTGCTTGCATTCAGCAGTGTGGCGTTAGAGCTGCCCAGCGCAGTGGGGCTTTCTGCGGCCTGCAGGCTGAGTCGAGGGGAGGGGGGCAGCTGGCAGGGGCAGGTCCGAAAAGAAGGTACGATGCGTTTTGGGCCCAGCCGATCTTCGAGTCCATCGGAATCCCAATGGAGCGCTCCATTGTCCGTACTGCAGAGACTGCACTGGCTACGACTCCGACTACGAGTAGCTGTGACAGCATGCTGAACTGCGGCTCTGAAACGTCAGAGCGCCATGAATTACATGGTGCTCTCGATTCAAGGCACAACCCTGCCACTGCATAGCAGCCTGACAGGGTCTAGAACTAAATCACTGGCAGCTGCCTTGGGCACCCTGCCATAGCCATAAAAACCCTTGAAAGCCCGTAAACATTCAGAACCTACTTCCCCGTATGATTGCCCTAAAACCCAAGCCCCAACACAAGTTCATGTTAAGGGCTCCCACTGGAGATCGCTCCGTCTCCTTTCACCAGCGCCGAGAGCAAAGAGCACAAATCGGGGGACTCGTCTTTCAGGTCCACGACCACTGGGCGAGGCTCCAACTTCTCTTTCAACTTCGGCCTCAGGTAGTCCTCCCACCTCCTGGAGCCCTTCTTATAGATCTTGATCCGTCCCTTCGGTGGGCTCGCTTTCCTACAAGGGATCATCTCCATGAAGCACGCAATCCGTGTGAGGCATTGCTATTCTCAAGATTCTACGAGTCGAAACCCATAATGGCATGCAATAATACATGACAGTATACTACCGCATTTTCGCACAATGCTGATTGTAATTCTGCGTGCTTTTGGAAACTACAGCCCTGCAACGTATGTTTGACCTTCGGTCCTGCTTTCCGGTGGTGGCCGGGGTATTGCAGGTGCTGGGCGCTGCAGAGCCCCGGCACAAAGCTCCATGGGCCAACCCAAAGCCTGGTTAGGGTTTAAACTACAGTGGTGGAGTTTAGAGTTTTTGAGGTTTAGGGTTTAGGTTTTAGAGTTGTTGATTAGGTTTCAGGGCTTAGGGTTTCTACCAGCAAGAAAGCCTCAACTACCCGGACACAGCGCTGTTTGCCTGCCTTGGCCTGTGCCAGCCACAACTGCTCTCCGTAGCACCGGCCGAACCTGAGCCGAAGCAAGATCGACTCCTGATGTCCGTATGACAAACAAACTCTCACTCTTCGTGGTTGCCCCAACTTTGCGCGAAGCCACGTGATTCGGGCGTAAACGGCGGATTGCTCCACTTCAGGCGTGAGTGGCGGTCTGTGCACAGCTGGTGACGGGCATCCCTAGCATGCACTTCTGCCAGACTCCTGTGCAAACCGGACCTGGCCTGTGCGTATCGGGATGTTGTTGCGCAAATATCAGGGCAGCCTCTTCCTGCGCACGGCGGGGGTTGTACTTTTATCCATTTGCCCAGACTTCCAACTTGCGCGGACACGGTCCTTCTTCAAGAACGCTCTCCATGTCTGGGTGGCACACTCCGCAGCCCAGAATGCGTGAGACGAACTAGCTGGCGCGGTCTCTTCGAGCTGCTGGCAGATCCAGCGGCTGTCGCGAGCACTGTTGCTAGGGACTCCGACCTTTACCCAGAGACGGGCCGACTCTGCTGCAACAGAGAGGAAGGAAGTGCAAAGTAGATGCTGCAGCTGCTCTGCATAAACCTCAGACTTCATAGACGCCGTTCCCACTCTGAGCTGAAAAAAGGTGTGCCATCGATCGTATCGTCAGAACCAAGATGCATCTACACGTCCTGGTCCTGCATAGTTGACAGGTTTTCCAGACTCTTGTCCTTGCCGGCGCGCAATGTTTTGTCGCATCTCCTGTGGAAACGGTTCTGTCGGCAAAAACCCTCAATTCTCCAAACCCAAAATCCTAAAACCCCTGAAACCCAAAATCCCCCGAAAACCTAAGATCACCAAATTGTCAAGTACCTGCTTTCAACCCTGCAGCCCTAACCCCAAAAAATCAGCACAAAAAGGAACGGCCCAAGCAAAACCATGAACCTACAAGATTAGAATAAGGCTTTGATGAACAATCATCGTAAAATGATGCGGGGACCATAAGCCCCACAGCTTAAAGCCCAGACTCTAAACCATAAAACCTGAACCCTGAGCTGCCCTAAACCCTCAAACCTTAAAACCTGAACTACAACCTAAGCTCCCAAAACGAAACCCAGAACCCCAACCCTAAACCCTTAACCCGAAATTCTAAACCCGAAACCCTAAACCCGACACCCGAAACCCTAAACCCCCAGGCCCGAAGGTTGCCTGCCTCCTGCTCCTTAACGCGCAGCTCGCGAAGCGCCTGTCTCAAGGATTCGGAGTCCCCGCCTAAGAGGAAATCAGGGTTTACGGGACTCAGGGTTCAGGTTTTGGGGTGTAGGTACAGGTTTTCGAGCTTAGGGTTCAGGGGTTTAGGGTTTAGGGAATCAGGTTTTAGGATCTAGGTTTCAAGTCTCGGGGGCCTCTTAGAGTCCTTCGGGGCTCTAGGGCCGAAGGGGTTCTTCGGATTCTTGAATGCGTGTCCTCGTCTTTCCGGGTGGTTTATGCTTTGGACTTGTTGTCCTGCTTTGGGCGGTTAAGATGTTTAGGGTCTTTGCTGTTCACGACAGCTTCGGGCTTGGGGCTGTGAGGCTTTGCAGTTTAGGCCCCCCACTTTCTTTGCCTCGTGGTCGTCGGTCCAACATCGCTCGAAATGGGGTGGTCCCCGGCTCATCCGGTTCTCACAGGGGAGGCTTTGGCCAAGCCCTTCTGATCACTGCACCGCAGTGCTGTACAACTCAAGTGTGCCTCCAGCTTTCTGCCAGCGAGAGACGAAAAACGGACCACCGTCTCTTCAAGAGCCCTCGCGTGCTCGAGCTCGGCGTGCCAGCGCTGCCGATCAGCACCCATGCAGCGAGCTGCACAGAGCCTCTTGGCAGCGCCATCTGCTTGTTCGTTGAGTCGCCTGCACATGTCAGCATCCAGCTGCATAGTAAGCGGTAACTAGCAGGTATCCCGTCTCGCCCTTGCCATGAGCCGGCACCCAGATCAAGTGAACAGAGGTTCCTCGAATCCGAATGGACTTCAAAGCAGTCATGGCTACTGCTTTCAGAGCCGCTTCGCAGTCGACCAATACCACAAGTCTTGTCGGGAGGCGGCTCAAGTCCGCCACGCTTGTCAGGAGGTCACTGAGGGCGAGCAGTTCCATGCGAAAGGGCGCCTGGTCCTCGCTCTCATCGGTGCGGCTTCTCAGACACGATTGCGTACGACCCCACACCATGCTGCGAGCTGCCGTCTGTAGCCAGGAGAAGCTGCTGAGAGGGCTGGCAAAGATGCCGAGCTGCTCGGTGGCACCACTGGCAGGGGCAGGTGTTCGCGTGTTGGTGCGCCACATCAGCAACCCGGTTCGTCGGCTGCGGGACAGTCACTGTTGAGGGGCCGGGCACGTCCACAACAGGTGGGCTCGGCTTGGCCAGCGTAGGCCACACATGCACTGAACCCAGGGAGCTGCAGTCTCTTAGCAAGGAACCAGGAGTTGCACGCAGTGGCCAGGGGAGGCTTGACGCTCGGAGGCGCACCGCCCCTTTGTGAACGGTTTTGTGGCCTTCAAGAACCTGCTGCTGGGGCGGGGGCGAGGAAGGTCTAAACCTACAGCTTCGTTTGGATCATGTCTGTGGAGCGATCTGGCAATTCGCCCAAATGATTCTGTCGCTTGCAACTTATGCCACTCAGTGAGCCATCTGTGCAAGACCCTCGGGGAATCAATGCCAATGCGGTAGACACGAGTTCGTCCCGCATCGTCTGCGGTCATGACAGTTTAGGCTCCATGCTAGGCGCTGCACAGTCTGGTTGGCGGCCGGGATGCCGTTGCATCGAGCCGCACGGAGTTCGGCCAAGGAGAGGTTATGAGGAGCCTCAGTCACCGGCGTTAGGGTGAGTTCAAGGGCACGGATTGCCGACCAGTCAGCAAGCCAGTGCACATCTAGCTCCCAACCTAAGACCTGGCCTATGAGAAGCCCTGATGTCATGTGTCCTGGCTTGACTCTCACTGCAAGCCTGCTGCTCACACTCGCTGTCACTCGGCTTCTGGGTCAGGAGTCCGGCACGCACACGCCTGGCACACCCAGCGCTCGCTTGCTGTTCTTCTCACCTTGAGGTGTGGCTTCCAGCGCTTCGGGCGAGCACGCCAAGCCTTTCTAGGACCACGGATCCATTTAGCCGCAAAAGCACAGCCTCTGTTGCCGATGTCTCGGTCGCTGTCTTTCTCTGCAGTTGCTGGCTCGGTAGCAAGACTTGGTAACATCTCGGTTTGGGCAGGGGGCGCTACACCTGTCACAATCCCGATCGTCTGGCTGTCGCCCTTGCACGATGCAATCGGAGATTCCAAGCTTCGGCTTTCGTCCCACTCCGAAGTCGGTTGACACTCTCGCTCGAGGACCAACTCTTCTTCGACGGTGTCCCGCTTTTGGGGCACTCCTTCCGGGCAGCTACTCACAGCTGCATTCTGGTTCAGGCATGTCGATCGATGGGAACCGTCATCAACAAGCTCAGTCGCGCCTGAAGAACCCAAACAGGCACGGGATTCATTGCGCATGCTAACTTCCTACGCGTCGCACATGCTCGCTGTAAGCTCTGCCCTAAGGCGATCTTTGGTCTGCATATTTCCCCAAACCAAATAACCAATCACCTGATCAAAGGGAGAGTGCCACCTGCCAGCGTTTCGAATTGTGAAAGCGAGAGAGATCTCGGAAGCCCGGCGAAGGTGACATGGCTGGACGAACCGACTAATCCTTTTGTACTGGCTACAACTAGCCAGTCCAGGTGGGACCGCTTGGAGGCGATCAGTCTTGGGCCCACCTTGAGCCAAAATGGCCGCCTGTCGCAAGGATTCGGAGTCCCGGCTAAGGGGAAGTCAGGGTTTAGGGGGCTTAGGGTTCGGGGTTTAGGGGTGTAGATTTAGGTTTTGGGGTGTAGGTTTAGGGTTTAGGGGTTTAGGGTTTAAGGAATCAGGGGTTTAAGCTCGGGGGCCTCTTAGAGTTCTTATAGGGGCTCTAGGGCTTTAAGGGCTTTGTCGGATTCTTGAATGTGTGGCCTCGTGCGCGCTTTCCGGGTGGTTTATGCTTTGGACTTGATTTCGTGCTTTGGGCGGTTAAGATGTTCTGGGCTTTTGCTGTTCACGACAGCTTCGGGCTTGGGGCTAGGGTTTAGGGTTTAGGCTCCCCCACTTTCTTTGCCTCGTGGTCGGCGGTCCAGCATCGCTCGAAGAGTTCATCGCTTGCTGCAACTAAGCTGAGGTCCTGCCAAGACATCGAGGCATTGGGGCGTGGAGTTCCCAAGGCTCGTAGTAACAACCTAAACCCCTGATTCCCTAAACCCTACACCCTAAAAACCCCCAACCCCTAAACCCTAAACCCCTGATTCCCTAAACCCCTAGACCCTAGACCCTAAACCCTAAACCCCTAAACCCTGGACCCTGAACCCTAAACCCCTGAACCCCTGATTCCCCAAACCCTAGTCTGCCAAGCCAATGAGCTGCACCCCATCTCTTCACTCCCTCGAACATTGGAGGGGGAAGGAGGAGGTGGTAGGGGAACCTGTTACCAATCCCGGCGATTCTGCAGCGGAATTCGGACTGTTGCGAGCGATGCTTGGGCGATGCATCTTAAGAGCAAGCATTCATCTCACCAATGTTTCTTGAAAACGATCACTCCAAGTTATCTCCCCACACGACCAACCCTGTAGCACAAGGGTAGACGCTCCGCCTCGTCCAAAGTCTTGCCATTCCTCTTGATTGCCAATGACACGTCGTACTCTATCCTGAGCCGTGGCGATGACTACCATTACTCCTCCAGCCTACCAGTCAATGTAGTCAAAGCAGAGAGCCACCCTCAAGCAGCTCTTCTGTTTCCCTTGGCCCCAGCTTTGGCCCAGCAGCTCTCGATAGAGGAAGGACCAAGAGCCCGCCCATGCCTCGAGGGCTTCACGGTCACGTCGACGAGGGGCCTCAGCTCTCCACAAGGCTTCGCTCTACGAACTGCGTGGATACAGGGAGGAGTCCACCTCATGATCCTCGCAGATCATCGCCACGAAGCTGACTACCGATCGGCACCCCGCATCTAGTAACGAGCTCGGACAAGGCACCCGGCTGAGCTTCTTGATCTTGTCCATGAACTCTTGTGCCTTTGAGTCCGGCAGAAAGGCCTTCTCCAGGATGCACCGCGCACAGGTGCAGGAGAAGTTGTACTCACCTTGTTTCGCGACCGAAAACCCAAAGATACAGAGCGTGAGTCCTCTATATATATATATATATATATAGATAGATAGAGATAGATAGATAGATAGAGATATAGCCCCCAAAGCCCCATTGAGAAAGGCGAGCAGCTTTGGAGCTCTCGCTGACGGAGCATGGCCGGACGGTCTACGCGGACAAAGTTGCAGCAGATCTCGTCGCCCATCTGCCGTTGCAGCTCAAAGGTGTTTATGGTCGGGTTTTGTTGTGAAATTAGGGGCACCTTGCAAAAGGCTCCTTACATCAGGGATCCCACAATTGAATGCCTCCGTTGGATCTTGGGAATCCTGCTTGGAAGACCCTCACAGGCTCAGATGCTCGCAGCCGATGCGAGCAAGGCATTGCCGAAGCGGTGATTTGGCATAGCGGGAAGGGGTTCACCAACCACGTTCGACGCGCAACATAATAATTACCCCCAAACCCTATTCTAATTATTTAGGCCCCTATAGTATCCTTATTCCACTTAGGTGCCAAGAGGAACGCGTCCGAGGCCTCCAGGTCTCGCGCGGCGCGGCAGATCAGAACATCGCCGACGAAAGTGAAGTTTGCGTTCGGCCTGACAAGGGCACTCAAGGGTTTAGGGTTTAGG
>CAJNJA010089175.1:4477-19982 GCA_905231915.1 Symbiodinium necroappetens
GCATGCATGCATGCATGGATGGACGGATGTATGTATGTTGGGTCTCAGTACAGGGAGGAGAATAAGAAGTCACTCCAAACCCTACCACCAGATGACCGACGGCCGCACACGGTCTACATCATCGGCGACTGGGGCGGGGTGCTGTATGGCCGGAACCTTAACGCTTAGGGTTAGGGTTTAGGTTTGGGGTTTAGGGTTTAGGGTTTATGGGGTCTTTGAATCTCGGATTGGTGTCGTATCTATAGGATTGGGCCTCGAGCACCCCATTCTGGCATACAGATATCAGATATGGACCTGCCGCAGAAAATCCACGTTTGGACCCTCCCAGCTTCATCCATGCAGGCTTTGGCACCGGTAAACACCCTAAACCCTGAACCCCTAAACCCCAAACCCTATAAGCCCTAAACCTTACACACTACCTAACCTTAGCTTCTTTTGTTTAAAGGCGCACCTCAGCCCTGGTCTTAGCGCCTCAGGGAAGCGCTGCAATGCCATGGCCGATTGAATGCGTCCGACGGCACCCTGAAGCAGATATCGAGCATCCTGCAGGGTGCAGCGGCCGGTGCAGACAGGGCCAAGCGGACCGTCAGCGTTTATTGCCTGGCAGGTACCAGCTTTGAACCGGAGGTCAACTCTGCCGAAACGGGGTGGGAAGTAGCAGAACGCATCACAGCCGGAGTTGACCACCTTGCATGCAGGTTTACTTGTGCTGACATCCGGTGGTTGTGTCATCGATCAGTGCCAGCTGCTGCTGCATCAAGTCCGGCACGGTGAGATCTGGTACGTGGTGCAGGAAGCCTGGCGCGGGTCGTGTCGCGATGCTTTGGGAGCGCCTACTCGAGAAGAAGGCACCGTCTGATGTAGCTGGCTGAACGAAACGATGTCACTCACATGGTATTCCAGCCAGAAGCAGCACAACCAGGGCATCCAATTACCCAGCAGTCTGCAGAGTTTGAGTTTTGGCGACCGATTTATCCTTGGAGGGCATCCAGCTACCCAGCAGCCTGCAGAACTTGACGGTTGGCGGCCAGTTCAACCAAGGCTTGGAGGGCATCCAACTACCCAGCAGCAACAGAGTTTGACGTTTGGCCGCGAGTTCAACCAGAGCTTGGAGGGCATCCAGTTACCCAGCAGCCTGCAAAGTTTGAAGTTTGGCCGCGAGCTCAACCAGAGCTTGGGGGGCATAACCCAAACCCCAAAGTCTAAACCCCGAACACTAAACGTTAAACCTCAAATCGTAAACCCCCAACTAAACACTAAACGCCGAACCCTAAACCCTTCAGCAGCCTCAAACCTTTGGGGGCTTTCTGGTGCCTAGGTGGCGTCTGGGCTGCACCTGCAGATCATCGATCCATGCAGTTCAAGGTCGGATCTTGGAGGTTTCTAGTGTTTTGTAGCTCCAAGGCGTCCTGACAGGGCTCTTTGGGAACTATATGGGTGACTGTCAGGTCATGGTCCCTTTGGGGAACTTTACTGGAGTCTATTCCTCTATACGACACCCTACATGTTGGGAACCCAAGAGAATCCCTAGACCTAGTAGCACAGTAGGTAACCTTTAATTCTTTTGGGCCCTTTCATCCCTATTTATCCTAAGATACTCCCAAAGGTTAGCTTTTAGTTCCCCAGGATATCCGACAAGTGGGATTCAACACCGAGCAGTTTGTAGGAACAAAGGCAGTTTTTTATTAAGGGGCTGCTGGGGAACCTCGAAACCTACACCCAAACTAGGTCCTAGGATGGTCGGACGTAAGGTTCGGGAATCTGAGCTGTCGGGCTGGAGTATCCAGGCCCGAAGTCCCAAACCCGCTGAGATTAGGTTTTTAGGTGTCGATTTCGGTTTTAGTGGGTTTTGGGCTTCAGCTAGAGGCATAGACTCCCTTGTTGACGTCGCAAAATAACCCCCCCCCCCCTCTGATTGATGTCAGGCCCAGGCAGGGGGAATTGATTATTGAGGGTTCCCAGTACTACTCCGCTCGCTGATCTCTGCGACTCTGGGAGGGCCTCACAGGATTGTTTTCCGGGGATCAGGTTCTATAGTTGGGGAGGGGGGTTATAATTGCGATCTGGGGGTCGGGTTTTATAATTGAGGGAGGGGGGGGTTGTAATTCAACATTAAGCCCTTTCCTGACACTCTCTAAACATTCTTCTTCACACGAGTCACGCCTACCAAACCGTACCATAAAAAAAGCCTCTTAGAAAAGCGAAGGCACGATCCTTTGGGTTTAGGCCTGGTATTCAACCTTCAACGGACAGCCACATTCAATCCCTCATCTCCCTTGTTATGCAATCCCATGATCTTTTAAGCAACCTCTAATTACAACCTCATAGTGACCAGTTTCGAGTATCCTCAAGCCTCAGCCCTGAATTCCCTGAACACGACAAACCCGTAGCTCCCCAGCTCAAACTCTAAACTCCTGAACTTTCCCGGTGAGGCACACCACCGACAGTTTGTGAACGGAGCTAGCAGCCCAGAGTCATCGGACGTCTCCTTTTGGGTTTAGGGTTTAGGGAGGGAGATAGGCTTTGGGGTTTCTTGCTGATTTTGTCGGCGAGAGGGCGGGGAAGTCTGTGTGTGTGGGGGCCTTAGATTTCTTTCGCAGGTGGGGACGTATTTGTGGTTTGAGTGAAGGGGAGTGGCTGCAGGGTTTACTGCGTTGTTTTTTCGGAGGGTTTCCGGGTTCCAGATTCAGAGTGCAATGTTGTTAAGGTTGAAGCTTTCAGTGCTTTGAATGTACTATAGTTACTATAGGCCATAATGCTTACCTACACTGTTTTAAGGCATTTTAAGGGCTCCTTATGACAATGATAGTGTACTCTACCCCAAAATGTTATTCTAATTCTAATGATTAAGGCCCGTACATAAGGGTTTGGAGCCGGGCAGAGGGCTGCAGGCTCCCCGCATAGCCCAGGAACCTACGCAATTATCATGCTTTGAAGGGGTTTAGGGTTTAGGGGTTTAGAGTTTAGGGGTTTAGGGGTTTAGAGTTTAGGGCTTAGGGGTTTAGGGTTTAGGGTTTAGGGGGTTTAGGGTATTAAAAACCTCCCCCCCAACCCCAATATCAACTCGACAAGTGTTTGTTTATTATGAGGGTCCATTTTTGTTCTTTCCTGTCACCTTGGGAATGATCTTGCTCTAGCCGGAGCTCTTGCTCTTTCTCCGGCTCTTGCTGTTGGTCCTGCTTTTGCTCTTGCTCCTGCTCCTACTCTTGCTTCTGCTGTTGCTCTTGCCTGCTCCTGCTCTTACATCCCCTAATAGGGTTTTTCTACTTCGCAGATGATTTCAGGGGGATTTCCCGGAAAGCGTTGTTGTTATCAGGGTTGTGTTTAGTACATGGGGGGGAATGAGAATGCCGGGAATGGGAACTGTGGACCTGAGAGTTGAGAGTGCTTAAGCTTGTGATGGTTTAGGGTTTAGGGTTTAGGACCTAACATCAATCCAGAAGTGTTTAAAGTCTACCTTGAATCATCGTGGGTTTCTTAGCACGAATTAAGGCGAATCATTGGTATAAGGTATAGTATGCTTGCGGCAAAAACCCTTCTAAAGCTCCATACAACACTGTGAAACGTAGTGAATGAAGGCATGCTCCTTATATAATTCTGGGGTCTAGGGTTTAGGGTTTAACCCTAAACTCTAAACCTTTTTAACAGTGCGTTGTCATTGTGTGGACCCGAAGTTCTCACATGCCCCACCTCGTCATGGGTTGCCTTAAACGGCTGCTACTACAGGGCGTACCGTTGTAGTGTAGGAATATAAGCAGACTGAGGTTAAGGCTTCAGGTTCTAATGTAGGCCCTTGATCGGTGAATCCCCCTTTCTCAAAGGCCCCATGTATTGGGATCCGCATGAGAATCCCCTTGGAGGGGTGGGTGGGGGGGTGTTGGGTAGAACGTGCTAGAACCACCTGGGTCTAGTTACGAATGCAGCTCGGGGAAAACTAAAACCATTCTCAATTGCCACGGTACCTTTCTTCCCTCCATTTGCTGAGTATACCCATAACCCCAAAGCCCGAAAGCTAAGCACTAAACCCTAAAAAGCCGAAAGCTGAAACAACCTGGCTGCTTAGAGTCTTCAACCCCGCCCTGTCGGGATTCAAGATAGGGAAAAAAGGCTCAGTGTTACCAGCAGTTCGGTTTTCTGGGTTTAGGCTTTAGGGCTTATAGGGTTTAGGGTTTAGGATTTAGGGTTTAGGGGTCTTTTTTCAAGCCACTCTCCACGTGGTTGAGGTTGACAACATGGCGCAGCAGAAGGTGCCAACGTTGCACAGATGAGCGGCCATCAGTCATAACTCCCGGCCTGCTACATCCAACCCTAGCTAGACCCTTAAATGGGGTACTTTTTGGGGGGTCAATTGTGGGTTTCAAGGATCGCCCTCATTTGAGGAATATCAGGGAGTTTCCGAAAAGAAGGGGGTGCCTTATTTTAGGGTCCTTATAATAAGGATCCTACTATTTGGGGTACTACATTAGGGTCCCCTATTTTCGGAAACCCCCGCACCCTACCTAGACTCTTAGATGTAGTACTGTTTTTTGGTTACCTTAGTTTCTTATTATAGGAGCCTAACCATAAAATAGGTCATCCGATAAAAGGTATTAGATTTAAGGGTCTAGGTTCACCTCAAGCGGGATTTCAAGTCGTGGGATTGTCGTCTGAGAGTTTTCAGGCAAGGCTTATGCCTCTGCCAAACCTATTGGAGCACTCTTGCATTGGCTATCATGTTGGAACATTCTGAGGGTCCTGGTTGATGCTTCGTTGAGGGATTTAGGAAGCTTGTTGCGCACATCTTCGAACTCAATCTCAGGGATGAGTATGGCAAGAAAAGGCATGTATTTAGCTTGCTGTTGGTGTTTGCTTGCCGTTATCGTGTTTAGCTTCGCTCGTCCTTTACTCTCGGTCTTGTCCTAGTCCTAAACCCGGCATCCCGACACCACAGAGCCAGAGCTTACGCGAGGTGGCAAAGTCCATGATGCAGCACGCGGAGCCCACCTCGGTTTGGCTTGGCATATGGCTTTCAGGGTTTCGGGTGTAGGGCCTTGGGCATTTTAGTTTAGGGGTATTACTCAGAGCCCCTGAAGCCTAAACAACCCTAAACTGCCCTAAACCCAATATACAGCCGCTAAACTCGAAACATCCCTAAGCCAGAAACCCTAAACCCAACATAGCGAGGTTTAGGGTGTAGGGGTTAGGGGTTAGGGTTTAGAGTCTAGAGTTTAGGGAGAGAGGTTTAGGCTGTGGTGTTTGGGCTTCCTCCCCAAGGCGTAAAGTGACGGTTGGCAAATGACCCGAACCCGCGAATCCACGGTTTAGGGTTTAGGATTCGGGGTTTCAGGGTTTAGGGTGTAGGGTGTTGGGTTTAGGGTTTAGGGTTTACCTGGGACTTTCTGTATATCGGTGCCTGAACAATTAGCAAGACTTTGCCCTAGCTTGTATGAATATACAAGTTTCAATGTTTCTCAATACTTATTTAAGGCCCTAAACCATAACCCCCCTAAACCCCCTAAACACTAAGCCCTAAACCACCCTTAACCCTAAACCCCCCAAGCCCTAAACCCCCTAACCTTAAACCCTAAACCCTAAACCCCCCTAAACCCTAAACCCTCGAGCCAAACCCTAAAGCCTGAGACCCCGATTGCTTTCTAAAGCGCTTCTCTTGGATCCGGGACCGGACCAGCCTGTAGCCTGAGCACTGAAGGATAGGGCTTTTATGGCTTAGGGTACCTAAACCCCTAGCAATGAAGGATGGGGTTTTATGGCTATAGGGTACCTAAACCCCTAAAAGTAGGTAGGGGGGTGTAAGTAACTATATATAAGTATTAAGTAGGTAAGTAGGTAAGCTATAATGGCCCAAGACCTAGCAATTGCTAATATTTTACACGCTCTTGGGGTCTAGGTAGGGTTTAGGGTTGAGTATGCCTTTGCAGCCCTTGCATACTTAGAGTCTTCATAGCATAGTATTCACCAAAACCCTACTCTAGCGACCGTGGCTCCTTTAGTGCTCCATATGCTAGGCCCTACATCTTAAATCCGACACCTCAGATCCTGCAAGCCTAAAATCTGAGATTTTGGCTCTGAACCAAGCGTGTAAGCCCAAGGCTAAACCCTGTAAACCCTATGCCCAAGAGCCCTGAAACCCTAAACCCAAAACCCCCTGAAAATGAGCCCTGAGCTACCTCAAACTTATCTGTTTGGCTCTTTGGCTCAAGGCTGTCCTGTAGCCTGGACTTCATAGTCGGTGCTACTGCGATCTAGCCCTTCAGCACCAATAGGGACTTTCCGAAAAGTAGGGTACCTTATTTTTGGGCCCTTGGGCTTATAATCAGGATCCTACTATTTAGGGTACTATTTTAGGGTCCCCTATTTTCGGAAATCCCCATATAGAGACTACAGACGTGAATTCGATTTTTTCCTTCTACTCCCCGTATAGTTATCCGAACCCTCTTCAAGTTATGTAGGCCCCTATCTTTGATCGCCACAGTGACATTGACCGTAGGCCCCAGGGCCACCCCTATACCCTCGAGCAACTCTGCGTCCGCAATCGTAAAACCCGTAGCCCTACACCTCCCCAAGCCCTAAGGCGTAATGTAGAAGCCTTAATAATTGAAATAGGGCTTCTTGATAAGATGCTGTACTTCTAGTAAGAAGGAACCACCAAAAATAATTAGTAGTGGGAGTTATTTAGGCCCCTATATTAAACTCCCCCGGGTCCCTCAACCCCATCCTCCCCTCAACCCTGCACCCAATGACGCAGATTCCCATGCGGCCATGCCCCCTCCCTCAGTCGCAGTTTGTCACGCCCTCGCTGCAGGCTCTGCTTTTGGGATCCCACTTCCTGAGCCCTATACCCTATAGGTTTCGGGTTTAGGGTTTAAAGTTTAGGCTTTTGGGGTTTTGGGCACGATGCGAGCGAAGTCGTCGGAGTAAAGTTACGCAGGCCAAGGCAAGCATTTGGGGGATAGTTTTACATATTCGCTTGCAGGGCTATTAATGATTGAGAGAATCTTAACTACGAGTACTTTTCAGAGGCTTTAAGGGTTCAACCTCGGAATACGCACACAAAGTAATAAACATGTGTGCATGCGTATATGTATGTGTATGTGTGTATGTGTGTATGTATGTATGTATGTATGTATGTATGTATGTATGTATGTATGTATGTATGTGTGTATATATATATGTGTGTGTGTATATATACATGCGAGACACCCCTAAATCCAAAGCCCTCAAACATCCACTGGAGGATGTAACTTGCTCTGTCACCCCTACGACCGCCCTAGCCAAGCGGACAAACGTTGGTACTGTTGATGATGTACATCCGGCATTACCTTAAGGACCCTAAACTATGGGAATTTTCCTTATTATGGGTAAAGGGGGGTTTATATCATCAACCGTAGGGAGCCACAGGTTTAGGGTTTAGGGTCTCATGTTGGGCAGTTTAAGGTTTGGGCCGTGGGCTTCAAGGTCAGCGTTCAAGGACGGATGACTGTGGTGTTTAGGGTTTAGGGTTCAGGGTTTAGGGTTGAGGATTTAGGGTTTGGGGTTTAGGGTTTAGGGGGTTGATGTGATGGGTTCAATACCCGACTAAGAATGCCATGGCACCGCAGCATTACTTAGTAGGTTTTTGGTCGTACTGCAACGCCGAAGAAGTAGCTATGCGACGTGCACATGGGCAGCCAAGGACATTGGTAGTATGTTGCCATGTCTGGCCACATTCTTCTCCCATCAGCTCCTACTTAGAGTCTTAGAGGATGTGGGACCGCATGGGCATACACGGATAGGTTTGTTTTCAGTACGGTTTTGCCAAACCCTCCAAGTAGGATGCTTACTCTATAGACCGGTGCACCTATAATCTAGCTACAAGTAAACCCCCAGGCCCTGGACAAAACACACAAAACCCTCCTAAACCCTAAGCCCCAGGGCTTAACCGCAAACCCTGCCCCCGAAGGGAACCAGAAAGCGCTGAGCATACCTGTCGGGAAGCATTGGTTTAAGGGCTTAGGGTTTAGGGCCTTGGAGCATTAGGATTTGGGCCACAACTAAACCTAAACCTTAAACCCCTAAACCCTAAACCCTAAACCCTCAACCTTAACCCCTGAACCCTAAACCCTAAACCCTAAACCCCTGAACCCTAAACCAGGTGCCTCAGAAGTTGGGTGCCTTGGCTTTTCAGCTCTCTCGGTCGCTACTACCTCAGCCCTCGAGAAGCCTCGGTGTGGGATGTTAAATCTTAGGGTTTAGGGTCCATGGGGTTTTAGGGTTTTAGGGTTTAGGGTTTAGGGTAAACCCCAAACCCTAAGCCGCTAGAAAGGTAGGGTGCTATGGACTAAAGTCCATGTCGGCTGAAGGTTCACGATAGGATTTAGGAACCAGGTTCCAGTTCTGGGTTGGGGGTGTTCTACGGTTGGTTTTTGGCTTTAGGGTTTAGGGCCGTGAACCCTAAACCTCAAACCCTAAACTCTATAAAACCTAAACCCGAACCCAAAAAATGCCTACACGTGCCGCTTTTGCTTCTTACGGTAGTACTGTTTTTGCCGATCGTCTTTGGCAGCTTAACGCTTGAAGGGTCATTGGACTTGGTAAAGGGTTGAGGGCTTAGGGTTAAGGGTTTAGGGGGGAAGTATGGGTCTATGTACCCCATTTCGGGCTATAAGCAATAAGTATAAGTATAGTTGCCCTAATAAGAAACCGAGCTCCCGAAGCCTTAAACCGTTAACCTTGTCTAGAACTGAGAGTTTACAACGACGACTATTTCCGACTTTGACACGCAGCACGCTGACGGAGCGTCGCGTAGGCTAGGACATGCTTCAACATGGCAAGACAGAACATGTAGCTCCCTCAGCGATTCTAAAGCCAAGAACATACTTATAGACTCATAGACACGCAGACCCAATTAAAGTGCCAACAACCTGACGTACAAAGATCCTTGAGCCTCCAGGTAACCTCCAAGTCTCAGTTCAAGATACTAAAGCCGACGTGCAACAGTGTTTAAGGTTCAGGGTTCAGGGGTTACCTGGACCCTTAAATGTAGTAACTTTTTTGGGTACCGTAGTTTCTTATCATAGGATCCTAACCATAAAATAGGTCATCCAATAAAAGGTACTACATTTAAGGGTTTAAGTAGGGTTTAGAGGTTTCATTTTCCAAACCCTAAGTCCAAAAGGTCCCAAAGCCCAAACCCCGAAGAAACCCCGAAAAACAGTAAAACCCTAAGGCCCAGTTGGGGAAACTCATAAAGGAGCGCTTTAAAAGGAACTTTTGAAGGAGCCCGTACAGCAAAGCACAAGAAGCCTTAGCAAAGAACCCCCCAAAACGAATTCTTAAACCAGGAACTGGCTTGACTGCCGATTCCATCCTCTCCCGCTACCACAGCACCAAGCGCGAAGCTCCGGCGACTCTGCCCTTCTTAAGCTTTCATTTCAGCATGTCGTCGAGGCCTTTTTATCAGGGTTCTCTCGAACGATGCCTGTAAAGGCTCTCCTGAGGGCTCCTTTTAACGGTTCTCTTGGAGGTTCCTCTGAGAGCCCTCTTTTATGGGGTGCCTTTGAGGGTCCCTCTTGAGGGTTCCTTTAAGGAACCGCGCGACCGACGGGTAAACTAATAACACAAGCGGAGCTCCAGTCCTCAGGGACCCAAAGGTCAAGAAGCTTAAAGAGGTGCTTCGTGGTCTAAGGTACATGCCTCAAGTACGACTTTGCGATAATTTCTAATCTAGGTTACGACACACTCGCATTGCCTTATGAGTGTTGAATGGCTCTTCCTGTAGATTGTAGATTGAGTGCAAAGCGCATCAAAGCGCCCCTACACCCGAAGAAGGAAAGGTAGTCAGAGACTCAAAAGGGCCTGAATTATAAAGAGTATCAAAGAACATACCGTGAATCATAGTAGGTCTCCCTTTATCATGTTCCTTGGCTTCAAGGGACGGGTCTTGGGTTTCAGCGCTGACTCAGACTGGGGGTGAAATTCTGGAGAACGAAGCCGACAGTGTTCATTCACACCCGACCCAGTCCTCCGAAATTCCACATCTTTGAACTTTAGCCCTCTCAACCCAGACAGCGAATACATAAGCCTCAGTAATTGCTACATGTAATAATATTCCCTAGGACTCCGTAGAAAAAATGTAATTACCATATAATATAGGGGAGTTGTTTCGGCTCCTAGGTTATACTGAACCCGAAAATCCCAGAAGTCGTGCTAGAGAAACAAGCCCCATGTACGCCTTTCCTACTTGGGAGGGTCGGGGGATTTAGCAAGTGTATTAAGGTAACCTAAAAGGGGCCCCTGTCAGGATTATCTATTGAGCTACTTGCTCCTTTCCTAGGAGGCACCGGTGGCCGCGCCGGTGTCGTCCACGACTCAGCAGCAGGTTTGGCAAACTTTAGTCTTTGTGGCATTTTGAGCTTCAAAGCTTCCAAGCCATTTCGAGGGTCTGTTTGGTCCGACCCTGCGAATAAAGGGTCCAAAACCAGAGTGCATACACCTGAAAGTTCTAGGCCCGAGGTTCTTGAACGCAATCTACATACACTAAGGCTCACTAAGGGGCTAACGAATTTGAAGGTATCGTCCCTATTCGAATCACACTACAATTAGAATCTCGCAAAGCCTCTGCTCTTGTACTTAAACCACAGTACAAGACCCTAGAAAACCCCCAAGAGGCCCCAGTGGGCACAAAAAGCCCAAAACCCCAAACGGCCTAAGACTAGAACAATTGGGGTTTAAGATTTGGGTTCATAAATTATAGCAAAAATAGTAAGACTTTGTATTGCTAGTAGTTCATACTGGTATAGCAATTGTCAAAATATGTCGGCACATTTATTGATGATGAAGATGATGCTCATACGAATATTACTTCGAATTAATTGTGATACCACAGAACTCATAACACAGTCACCAGCCTTCGTGTTTGGAGGATCGTAGGGCTTAATCGGGTTGGAGGTTTAAGGTTTGGAGATTTCCTGCCTAGGATTTAGGGTTTAGGGTTGTGGGGTTAGAGCTAGAAGTCAACACCGCTCGAAGCGTCTAATCTTTAGGCCAGCTTCGCTTCAGTCGTCATCGCCTACGCAGCGGGCGATGGCTGAGCAGGACACATGCTCGTTTTATGGGGTTTAGGGTTTAGGGTTTAGAGATTCGCGTTTAAAGTGAATAAAGATTCTACGTTTTTTGGGGGTGTCGCAAGACTTTTCATAGCCTCAAGATGTTTTATCTTTACCAAGGGTATGGTTGAGTTTGTTATAGAGGCCTACTATCCTATCCCCCCCAACAAGAATCTTGTATTAGGGTTTGGGGTTTAGGGTTTTAGGCTTTAGGGTTTCATGGTTTTAGGATTTAGGGTTTAGGGCTTTAGGTAGGTAGAGCCGTTTGGCTTTCCATTTAGCACATTTCTGTGCCTTGACCAAGTTTAGTCTCTCTCCCAAACTCTACAACCCTTTCTACAAGCCTAAACACTAAAGCCCAAGCCCTAAATCCTGATCATCCTAAGCTCTAAACCACCCCAGACCCCCAAACCTAAGCTCGAAATATCGGACCAAAGTGCCTAGAGCCTTAAATGTAGTACCTTTTATTGGATGACCTACTTTATGGTTAGGACCCTATAATAAGGAACTAGGGTAACCAAAAGAGGGTACTACATTTAAGGGTCTAGGTAGTAGGGCTTGTGTTGCAAGGAACCCTCGACTAGACTTTAAGAAACCTCAGTGAAATCATACCAAACCTACACACACACACACACATGCGCGCGCGCGTACATTGTCGCAGAAAACTCAAACCTAAGCTCCAACCCAAAGGCTCTAAGGACTCATACAGTGACCGACACATGGTTTAAGGTTTAGGGGAAAGGCCCTGAGGACTCATACATTATAAGGCCTTTCAAGGGCCCAGCGACCCTACTATGCAGTATAGGGGCCTAATAAATACCTATACTATTTTGGGGGGTCCTGATTCTCAGTAGAGTATTCTTTATTTACCCCCAGAAAAAATTATTCTAAGTATAAAGGCCCCAATATTAAGGCTTTTGGGGCTATTTAGAGCCTCAGGGCAAATTCTCAGAGGGACCCTTTCCTCACGATCCGCCCGAGCCGGCGCGACTTTCGAGACAACCCAGCAACTCCCAAAACCGCCGATTGAAAGAAAAACCTTAGAGTAACCCATGATAAGTAGTGACCCTTGAAGTCTTGTAGCTACAGTAATGAAGAGCCCCTTTTTTGTTTTCAAGTGTATTCCCTCAGGGGCTTCGGAATGTAAATCCCTAAACCCCAAAAACACAGCAAGGAACCCTTCGGGCAGCCATTTAAAGGAACCTTAACGACCCCAACTCCCTTAAGGAACCCTTAAAGGAACCCTAAACCCCAGGGCCGTAAAGAATTCAAAGAAGCCTTAGACCCTAACTCCTTAGAGAATCCTTAAAGGTACCTTTAACGGAATCCTTAAACCCTAAATCCCTAAACCCTTAAACCCTAAACCCTAAACCCCTAAACCCTAAATGTAAAGGAACCCTTTAAGGAAGCCTTTTGGGCTTCCTTTAAAGGAAGCCTTAGAGGGGTTTAGAGTTCCTTTAAAGGAGCAAGGCCAGATCCTGTACGAGCGGAAGGCTGAGGAGGGGCCTGGGGCTTTGGGGGCTTGGTTTGAGGGTTTAGGGTGTTGGGGCTTAGGGGCTTAGGGTTTGGGGTTGGAGTTTGAGGGTTTAGGGGTTGGGGGAGTTTGGGGTTTAGGGTTTAGGGTTTGCCGTGGAATAGCGCGTATCTTGCGACAAGGTTGTGCCGAGTTGCGAAAGCCTGCCTATAGAAGGCTTTTTCCTTCCTTCCTTCTCACCCACCCCATGCCATATAAGACGGCCAAGCCACCCAAACCTGCGTACTCCTTTTTGGGTTTTGGCTTAAACCCATGTCATGACACTTTTTTCTTCCTTTCCAGGTTAGGGCAGGGCAGGGTGGAGGGAAGGGCAGGGCAGGGCAGCAGGGCAGGCCAGGGCAAGAGTAGGAAGCCCGTAAACGGGCCTGTCGAGACCTCGGCCGGGGTCCTCGGTCGGAGTCTCGAACCCTTATGTAAATAGTCATCGGCGGTCGCGGCAGTTTAGGGTTTAGGGTCTTCGGTGTTCAGGGTTTTCTCAGGTCTTTGGATGATGTTTAGGGGAATTGGTGCAGGTGTTTTCGGAGCTAGCAAGATTCGGGTTTCGTGAGAGACTGGGTTTCGTGAGGGTACGACACGGCTATGATTCGACAAGATCTTTGGGTGGTGGAAAGGGTTCACGGGTTCTAAGCCGTGTTGAAGGGCTATACAAGAAGGGCTTTACAAGGTTCTGAAGGGTCTTGAACGGGATAGGTATATAGATAGATCTACAACAACATGCTCCGGCCCGGACGCAGATTCAAGTGTTAAGGACCCCTGGGTTTTTAGGTTTCCCTGCTCTTACTAGGGATCTGAATTCGGATTGCTAGCATATGATGTACCATCATTCCTGGCTATAGAAGTTAGCACACATTTCTTTGCAGCACCCCGTGCACATCGAACATGTCAACCGAACAGCAGCGAACAACCAGTCCAGCTTGCTTGCTCACACTTAGCCGGCCTTCCTTAGCCGTAAACCCAGCCTGATCACAGGCTTTTCGGCAGTATGCAGCCAGCCTCGACGCCGAGGCATGCCATCACCAACAAACCTGGCAGGTTTAGGGTTCAGGTGTTATTTGGGTATCGTCGACTGACCAAATGAAGCATCCCTTGCATTGATCCTGCTGCTTGAAATTCAGGAAGCCCAGGAAGCACGCCATGCAATAAGTTAGTCAAGGCAAATTCCGAACGTGGACAACCGCCCAGGGCTCTATCGATAGTTGTCAAGTTTCCGTACGGTTTGGGAACTTAGTTTGGTCACCAGAACAGGGATGTCCTATTAGTCTCCGTGTATATTCAGTATAGTCTTAACCCGAAACCCCCAAACCTTAATCACAGCAAACCTTTCCGCAGAAAAAAAATAGAAACCCTTCTGGAACCCTTTAGAGGATTCAAATTCCCAAAAGCAGCTCTGTTTCTTTGTCAGAGTTGGGGAACATTTTACATTTTCATGAGTACTTAACCAAAAGAAGGGACTATAAATGGTCATTTTTAATAATTTGAATACTATCCCAGCCATGGACTCGGCTTCGAATCATCAAGGCCCCAGTAGTGATACGGTATCCAGATAGTCCAATATAGGAACATACCGCGAATCCTATGAGGGATACCACCATAACTTCAGGTTACATACCTTACTAATTGAGGGCCCCAAACCCCAGACCCCTATAGATCCCTGATAGAACCCTTTAGGGAACCCTTTAAGGAGCCCTTTAAGGAACCCTTTCAAGGAGCCCTTTAAGGAAGCCTCTGCGTTCCTGAAGTACGGGATCTGGGGAAGGTCTCCCACGGCTTCCGCTTGAGGGATTGTAGGGTTTCCGCGGTAGGGTTTGAGATTTAGGGTTTTGGAAAGTTTAGGGTTAAGGAAGTTTGGGGAAAGTGTTAGGGTTTAGAGAAGTGTGGTTGGCAAGAACAGGTTGAGCAAGGTCGAAATCTGCCAGTATCATGTATTTCTGTACAATGTCTGTGGGGTGTGGCTAGCGAGGTATAGCACGATCTGAGTTTAGGGTAGGGCTTGGGCTTACAGTTTTACAGCTTCCGTCTCTTAAGTTACCCTAAACCCTAAACGCTAAACCCTAAACCCTAAACCTTGATTACTTGCCTCGTGCGCAGGCCATCGACAAAATCTGCGCCGAGCACCATCGAAGGCCAGGCCTTTGCCTCGTAGGGTTTAGGAAGTTCGGGGTTTAGGGTTGGGCTTTAAAGGGTTCACGGGTACAGTATAGGGTTTAGGGTTTGGGGTTGGGCTTTAAAGGGTTCAAGGGTACAGTATAGGGTTTAGGAAGTTTGGGGTTTTTAGGGTTGGAGAACGTGTGTATATGTGTTAGCATCTTGCCTCCGTTTCCTTCGGTCTAGTCTTGGAAGAGCTCGAACTTGTTATGGTTTTGATATCAAAGAAGAGGTGGTACTACAGCGAAACCTGACTTCCGGCTAACTAGGGTACTGCATCTCTTAAGCCGACATCTTTGCGGCTGAACCGTGGATTGGGCTGCCATGCTGGGATTCGGGTTCCAAGCAAGGCCGTCCTCATTGCGCTCTTCAAGGTCAGAATGTAGCTCCTTTGCTCTTTCTGACGGCCAGTTGCCTGTCTGTGAGGAGAGCCCTGTGATGACGAAGATGATGTTGAGGTGGTGCCTAGGGTGACTACAGTTGTGACGCTGCTGCCGTCGTGTTGCTTCAGTAGTACTCAACTGTAGAAGTAGTAGTAGTCGTCGTAGTAGTAGTAGTAGTAGAAGAAGAAGTAGTAGTGGAAGTGGTTGCAGAAGTAGTAGTAGAAGTAGTAGTAGAAGTAGTAGTAGAAGTAGTAGTAGAAGTAGTAGAAGAAGTAGAAGTAGAAGTAGAAGTAGAAGTAGAAGTAGAAGTAGAAGTAGAAGTAGAAGTAGAAGTAGAAGTTGAAGTTGAAGTTGAAGTT
>CAJNJA010089186.1:0-19982 GCA_905231915.1 Symbiodinium necroappetens
TTGTCCGATACTTCCATGCTCCCGATAACCAACAGCCAAAATAGAAAGGCTCTTTCAAGAACCGTCGATGACACCAACAGTAGCAGCAGCAGCAGCAGCAGGAGGAGGAGGAGGAGGAGTAGTAGTAGTAGTGGTCGTGGTGGTAGTAGCAGTAGTAGCAGCAGTAGCAGAATTATTATTATTAGTAGTAGTAGTAGTAGCAGCAGCAGCAGCAGTAGTTAGTAATAGTAACAGTGGTGTACCACCACCACCACCACCACCACCACCAACGATGAAATCAACAGTTACAGAGCAGGTAGTCATGATGCGAGTGTTGGTGCTAAGGCGGCACACGAGCAATTGTGTTGACATGGCTACAAGGACCAAGGCTGTTGCTACCTGAAAGGCAACGCTCAATAAGATCTACATGAACCTGATCACGAGGTCACCCTGTTAAAAAATCGGAATCGGAATAGTCCAGATTTTCTATGACGGCATGAGCATCAAGTTCTGAAAGGAGGCTCTTGGCCCAAACACAAATACAGCCAGAACACCTGCGAACCCTAAACACCGAAAACAAACATAAGACATAACCCGGCTGTCGGAAAAGAGCCGCCTTCGGGCAGAGCTTCTTGAGGAAGGTGGACAAGGAAACCTTCACCTTCGCTCATGACGTGTTTAGGGCTGATCCTGAGCCTCTTCGTTCCCAGAGGTTTGGATTGCAGGGGCGTAGGCCCCTAAACCCTAAACCTTAAACACTAAACCCTCTTAGATTTTGGGGCTAAGGCTTAGTGGTCTAGGGTTTTGAGTTAGGGCTTGAGGTTTGGAGCTTATAAGGTTTTGGGGTCATGCCCCCGACTGTAAACCATTCGTCTTCTGGGTTCTCTGGACTTTGACGTAACCAAGGAGAAAAAAGTATAGACTCCTTTAAGGAACAGGTCCAAAAAAAAGTATTCAAGTATGGTACTCCAGAACCCAGTTCTTGTTAAGGGATCTAAATTTTAAGTTACGATCATAGGGATTTACAATAAATAATATGGATTTCTTACTATAGTACCTTAAAGTAAACTCCTTAACAATAAGACATAATATGGTTTTCTTATTATCGTAACTTAAGTTAAACTCCTTAACAAGACCCCGGTCTTCCACCGAGTCACCCCGTTATGGCGCGCAACATCCATTTCATCGAGGGCTCGGTGGAGTTTCCCAATCCAGAACTTCCTGAGCCCAGGTTTTGTCGGTGCTGCGTTTTCGGGATTCGGGGCTTTGGGGGTTTTGGGGTTTGGGGTTGCGGGTTTTGGGTTCGGGCTTTGGGGTTTATTGTTGCGGGAATGGTGTGAAGGGGTTCAGGTTCCTAAACCCTAAACCCTAAACCCTAAACCCCTAAACCCTAAATTCAGTTGCTTCAGGAGACTAGGGGGCCCTAGACGGGTTGTTAGAGTAAGGGTTGGAAGTGCTAAACCTAAACCCTAAATGCTTTAGGGTTTAGGGTTTAGGGTTCAGGGCCCTAAATGGATCCTAAATCCTGCCAAAACCATATAATATTCCTACCCTTTTGCCCCAAATACCTACCTTTGCCCCCAAAAAATAATTAACCTACTTATGTTGTTAAGGACTAAACTTGTATAAGCAATTAGAAGAAGGATCCGCAAGAAGGCAGGTTTGATAGGGCTCGGCTCAGGTACACACAGAAACCTTGCATGGGATCTGTGCAGAAGTGCTACGGTGGATTCTCTTCCTGATCGACCATCTCTATGACTCTATGTCCAAATCAGGCTAGCACAGGTACTGTACGGGCCTGTTGACATTTAACGGCTTTGTAAGAGCTACAAGGATTACTAGAGTGGTTGCTGTAAGGGCTTAGTATAGGGGGTAATACATACAAACATGCATGCATGCATACACATGTTTATATATGTATATATATATAAAGTATTATACTACTTATACATGCAGCCACACACACACAAAAAAAAAAAAGCAACACCCACAACTCCTCGCAGAATGGCTGCAGACAGCGCACGGATCGATGGCGACACCAGCGATGCGCTCCGCATCTGCGTGGGAGATGTCGAAGGTTCCCTTGGAAGCGCCTTAGCTCGAGCCTTTTCGTGGTTTATATTTAGAATCTTATAACGTAATCCCAAAAAGGAACTACTTAGGGGCCTATGAGTAGAGTGTATAGTTGCGGGTTTAGGGTTTAGGGTTCTGGGTTTAGGCTTTGGGAATGTGAAAAGTTCCCTTTGGAGGCGTCTTGGCTTGAGGGGCGAAGAGCCTAGGCTTGTAGGGTTAAGGGTTTTAGGGCTGAAGGTTTTGGGTTTTGGGGTTGCGGTGCTTGCGACTTGGACCAGGGGCCGTCGGAAAGGCAAGCCGGATTTTTTTTGTAGGGTTTAGAGTGGTGCGTTGCTGCATAATTTCAGGCCAATAAAGAGTCTGATATGTGGGTACATGGACACCCTTATCCAACAGGTTATAATATAAAAGAATCCCCAAGCCCTTATAAACCCTTCTAGTGCCGTTAAAGAACCCAAAAGAAACCTCAAAGGAACGCGTAAATCCTACTTATGCCACGCTTAAACGAACCAGGGATTCGGTTGGAGGCCTTTTAGCGCTTAGGGATTAGGGTTTAGGATTGAGGATTTAGGGTTTAGGAGTTTAGGGTTTACCTGGGATCCAAAAACCTACCGGTTTAAGGGTTCTACCGTCTATGTAATTGGGGTCACATTGAGGATTGAGGGTTTTTGGGCCCTGGTTCCTGCGAGTTTGAAAGCAGTAGATGGAGGGATATAAACCCTAAACCCTAAACCCAAAACCCTAAATCCTCAACCCTAAACCCTAATCCCTAAGCCCTAAAAGGCCTGAAAGGCCGTATCCCCGAAGCCTAGGGTTAAGGGTTGAGAGGTAAAGGGATTTAGGGTACCAACCCTAAACCCTAAACCCTAAATCCCTAAACCCTAAACCCTAAGCCCTAGAGAGTTTAGGGTAGGGCCGTTTGGGGTCTGGGGGTTGATGGTTTAGAGATTCCGGGTTGAAGGTTTCCAGATCTGACTTTCTGGGGTTTGGGCATTCACAGAAACTCCCATGGTTTGCGATTTGGGTCTCACCTAGCTTATGGGCAATCAGGGTCTAGGCCGGTCTAGGGTTTAGGGGTTTAGTTTAGGGGTTTAGGAGTTTAGGGTGTAGGATGTTGGCCTCCTTTCAGCCTCTGTGTAAACCTCCAGCTCAGCACTTCTGCCTCTGCCCTGAACACAGGGAAACACGACCAGACTACCATTGTGCGGGACTGCAAAAACATACTTCAAAGACGGAAGTCTCGACCATGATACCGCAACACCCCCGAGCTGTGCCCTAAATCTTCAACCCACTTCGATCGAAAGCCGCGCTCAAATCCGACTGACTCGTTGGCTTCAGCACTTCTCGAAGCCAAGCCGCAATGTTGAAAAATCACATTCGCTTGTACCACCTCCTCACCTCACGCAATAGGTTAGGGGTATCAGGTTTGTGGCGTTTTAAGGATGTCGACAGTGCGTGGGAATACAAGTCCGTTCAGAGCGTATGCCTGGGTTTGGGGCTTAAGGTATAAAGCCCTGGGACTCCGAATCGAAATTTGGTTGCTATAACACGTCGGTTTTAATATTTGGTAAGAACGATCACTGGTAATAAGATTCGATAATCATGAAAGCTCATGTCTGAGGAGAGGCCAGAGAGACATAGCAGCCAGGGTTCAGGGTGGAAGGGGCAGAAAGGCGAGATGAGCTCGGGAGCGTTCACTGAAATAGTGGCAAGACTAAACTCGCCCTAACGGTGCATGCGCCCAGATAATCAGATAGTAGATACTTTGGCCCCAAAGTACCGAAATATGGAATAGTTTAAGGCCAAAGTGTATTCGGGCACATGAACCCTTTGGCAAGACTAAACTCATGGATTAAACCTTACCTGCAACTGCCCACCCTACAAACCGGAAGCAACACCGAGTCAGAGTCAATGAATGTAAAGGCCTTAATCATTAGAACAGGGCTTTCGACTCCTTTATGGTATATATACTTATAATAAGGAACCCCGAGGAATAAGATTGGTAAGAAAAGGTTCTATATCATGACTCCTGCGCGAGTCGGCAAACACTCTAATTAACTTGACTCAAATCCCGAAGCCCTATAGTGAAATCCAAATACCAAGAAGCCGCAATAGTTTCAGTGCCTACCCCTAAACCCTAAACCACTAAACCCCTAACCCCTAAACTCGAAATCGCTAAACCAAGGCAAAGTCGCGACATAAAAAGCTGCCGTCCAACGACGCAGCGGTTTCCTTGGGAGGGTGCAGGGTGTAGGTGTTTCGCGTTTAGGATTGAGTGGTTTAGGGTTTAGGGCACAAGCCCCCCCAAAATGATGATTCCAGAAAAGAAAACGTGAGCGAACCCAAAACCGTACCTATGGCAGCTTAGCTCCCAAACCCAAAACTGCCGGAATCGGTGCCGCCGGCTGCACGGAAAGTAGTGGGGCGACAGTAGTGGGGTAGAATGGCTCTCTAGGTTCAGGGTTTAGGGTGGGTTCCCCAGTTAACCTCTTGAAAATGTGTTTACCCCTTTTCCAAATTATTCGGTTTCCTTACAAAGGGATCTCAACATAAAAAGGGCAAAAGGGCACTACTCAAGAACCTATAGTTTTTAAGAAGGTGGTTGCGGCTTGGGGCTTGTGGTCAGAGTCTAGAGTCTTGCGTTCTTCTAGGGAATATGCGGCATGTGGAAAAGGCCGTTAGGAGCGCTAGTTGGTGTTCGAGTTGGGGGCCCAAGACTGCAGACCGATTCAGCGGACGAACATTTTAGTACATAATCACATTTTACTTTGCAGCGGGTCTCCTGTGAACTGCAGCGGGTCTCTTGCGAACTGGAAGCACCATCGCCTTGGAGGTGGCCATGGCTTTGGCCTTTGCCGTGGGCTTTGTCTTTGCCTTCACCTTGGTCTTCGACTTGGGCTTTGACCTGGGCTTTGCCCCAGCCTTAGCCCTCTTAGCTTGCGCCGTAACCTTCGCCTTCGCTGCGCGCGCACGGGCAGCTTCAGCCAAAGCCTGGGAAAGAATCTGGTCATCCTCCCAAGATCGGCCCAGCTGCTCTTTTACTCCCTCGCTGTCACCGCCGAAAGCTGGGCTTCCCCAAGTTACGACAGATCCATCAGCCCGAATAGCAGCAAAGGCTGCTTCGTTGGCCTGGATGCATGTGACGTTTTTCAGCTGCCCTTGCACCGCACCTGTGCAGCCTCCGTATCCACGCACGCCCCAAGCAACCACTGATCCATCCTCACGTAGAGCAGCGAAAGCATGCGAGGTGGCTTGGATGGCTTTGACATTCTGCAACTGGCTCTGAACAGCTCTTGCATCTGCCGCCCTCTTGTCTCCCCAGGTGACCACTGTCCCGTCGGAGCGTATTGCAGCGAATGCAAAAGATGAGGCCTGAATCTGCACAACATTCACCAGCTGATGCTGGACGAGCCGGCTGTCATCACGACCCAGCGGCCGGCCCCATGTCACCACGGTTCCATCCTTGCGAAGAGCAGCGAAAGCCAAGTCGTCGCCAACGCCACAGACCTGTATGCACGAAACCTCTCCCATGTCCCGGAGCTCAGCATCAGCTAGGCAACTAGACCTGCTCCAGCGTCCATAAGGTCCCCAGGCCGCGAGCTGCCCATCCTTGCTCACGGCCGCCAAGGAACTTCCGCAACCCTGAAAGTGATCCACACCTTGCAGCATGGTGTTGTATATCTCCGGTACCATCTCAATATTGGTATCAGGCGAAAAACCCCAGGACACCACGTGGCCACTTGCAGTAATCGCACTGAAACCATCTCCGCAGCCCTTAATGTGCACAACGTCTTTGAGCCAGCCTCGCACAGGTTGACTGCACCCGCCCAGGCCGCCATCCCCCCAAGTCACCACACTTCCGTCGGTGCGAAGGGCGGCAAAGGCATAGTCTGCTGCCTGGGCGTAGAGGCTTCGGGCTTCAAGAACTCAGGGTTCCGGATTTGGGTTTAATGTAAGGCCTTCAAGAATCATACAAGCGGGTTTGGTGGGGGTACATTCTAGTGTGACTAGGAAAACAAATAAATAAAAAATAAATAAATAAATAAATATAAATATATATATACATACACACAGATATTAAGGGGATGCTAAACTGCTAAACCCTCAAACCTAAACCCTAAACTTCCATACATCCTTCAATTCAGGATGATGCCTTAAATCAAGGGGTTGAGGGTTCCTTTCAGGGTTCTTTCGAAGGGATCTATAGGGCTTAGGTTTAAGGCCCAGACCTTCCAACATCTCTTAACTCGGGAAGATACCTTGAATCATACATTATATTGGGATCTTAAACAAATCTAGGGCATGTTCCTGAATTACCCGTGACCCCAAACCCTACAACATAGTAGGTTATGACCCCTTAAATAGAGGGTAGAACCCTGAAAACGGTAGGTTTTTGGATGCCCAGGTAAGGGATATTATATTGGAGGGTTGTCTTATGCACCCTATAGACCCTAAACTCTAAACCCTGTCTGTCTTTGAAGGCGTTGAAGCCTACGAGGTTTGGGTCGAGCTGCCTGGACGAGCCGCACATTGCGAAGTTGGTCACGCACCTGACTTAGGGCTGCCTGGATGGATTTTAACGTTTTTAGGGTTTGCTCGGTTTGCAGGGCTTACAGGGTTTATAGGGTTCATAGGGTTTATAGGGTTTAGGGTGTAGGGTATAACATCTTATTCCCTAAGGATCCATGTGACCCATGTGCGCAACTAGTATAAACTTTGGCGTTAAAGTCGTCCCTATATAGCGACTTGTGCCCCAAAGTATATACTATTTGGGTACATGGACACTTAGGGCTTCCTGGATGGATATTAAGGTTGACTGCAGGGCTTAGGCTTTAGGGTTCAGGGCAGGTTAGGGTTAGGGTCTCCCTGGACCCCAAATTACCTACCCCTAAAAAATAGATCCCCTAATTTGGGACCCTACACTACTAAGGGTACTTTAAAGGAACTCCCTTAGGGGATCTATTTTTTAGATCCGTCCGGTGGTCTGGGTTTAGGGTTCCATATTAGCATTTCTTTGTATAGGTCCATAAAACAAGTAGGTTATTTAGGGCTAAGGTTAGGGCTGAGGTAGTTTAGGGTTTGGGTTTGGGGTCACGCACCTCACTGCTGTCTCCGCCAACACCGGAATCACCCCAGGTATCCACAGACCCATCTTCTTTGATAGCCGCAAAGGCTTTTTTTGCTGCTTGGATCTGTCGCACATCACGAATTTCGATCGATTCAGGATTTGAGAACATATCTTCGCCTTCGAGAGGCTGGTCGCCCCATGAAACTACCACTCCGTCATCTCGGAGGGCAGCAAAATCTGCTTCGGCAGCCTGAATCTGCAGCACGTTATGCAATTGGCGTTGCACTGCACTGCTATCACCACCACTATCACAACAACCCCATGTCACGACGGAGCCGTCTGCCCGGATGAGAGCAAACGCTCGCGCAGATGCTGCCACGGCCACAGACTGTGTAACGGCCGTGATGGTGTCGCCATTCTGCAATCCAAATTGTGACAACGTGCCAGATCCGCCTAACAGCGCTCCAGATGCACTGATAATTTTCCCCAAAGGTGTTTGCAAAGCCCTCTGTGCCTTCTGCCGCAGGTCTGCCACAGTTGCATCTCCAGGCAGGGTAACTGTTGCGTGGGTGCCACTGAGAAGGGTCACTGTGACAGTAATAGACATGGCCCGCACAGAAGTAACGAACGTCACAACAAAGCAAAACCGAGGTTACCACACTCAGAGTTTGTGGGGCATAGTATGCTACATTAAGGGCATACTATGCAGCCCTCATAAGCCCCTACAAAACCCTTGTAAGAGACACCCAAAAATAAACGACTGATGATCAAATCCCATCAATACCCTAAGTTCTCTACTACAACATGTGCGACTACAGCCCTATAGTAAATCATGACTCACGGACGCTGTGCAAATTGGCTTCAAAGAGGGATCTAGGTTCAGAAGGGTTTGGGCCTGTGTAAGCGCTGAGAGTTGAGGTTTAGGGCTTCGGTAGGTTCTGAAGTGTTGTTGGGGTCGAGGCTTGCGGTTTCGGGTTCAGGGTTTTTTGTTTGTGTTGAAAGGGTGAGAATATATATATATATACATATAAAGATGTATACATATATACATGCATATGTATTTAGATAGAGATGTGTATATATACATAGTATATATAATATATCTAATTATATATATATATATATTATAAGTAATTAAGTAGGTATCGGGGCATGGGGTCTCGGATGGCACGAAACCTTGCCGCCTCCTCTCTGCAGCAGCCGGTCCCTACTCTTGCTCCGGGCAATGTCGCATGAGACACCAGATTTAGGGTTTAGGGTTTAGGGGATGTAGAAACTCCTCTCGCGCGGGCAGTTCCAGAAGATGTTAGATTCTCGTCACAGCAAGTAACCAAAGAGTTGCATTATGTGCACTTGTCACTAACTGTGCTATAAAATCGTCGGAAGTTGTGACTTCTACATGGCTTGAACCAAGGTTCAGGCCTGGGGGTTTTAAAACCCTGAACCCTGAAACCTAAACCCCTAAACCCTAAACCCCAAAACCCCAAAACCCTGAACCCCTAAACCCCTAAACCCTAAACCCTTTAAGGATCCCTTTAAGGAACCCTTTAAGGAACCCTAAACCCTGAACCCTAAGTCACAAAGTGCCTGGAAGATCTGGAGCTTCCAGTAGCCTAAAGGATCCATATAGTCTATTCATAGGCCTTTAAATAAGTATCTATATAGGAACCCCTTTGAGGCCTAAGTATCTACTATGAGGGTACATGGAGCCTTTGGGAGTAGCCTACAGGATCCCTTACATCTACGGCTGCTGCCAAATTAGGACAACGAAACCGAAACCGAGCTTCGGGCTTAGGGTTTAGGGTTTAGGGGTTTCGGGGTTTAGGGGTTTAGGGTTTAGGGCTTTACCCAGACCACCGGAAGGATCTAAAAAATAGATCCCCTGAGGGAGTTCCTTTAAAGTACCCTTAGTAGTTTAAGGTCCCAAATCAGGGGATCTATTTTTTAGATCCTTTCGGTGGTCTGGGTACATCTACGGGCTGCTGCCAAATTAGGACAACGAAACCGAAACCGAGCTCAGGGTTTATTTAGGGTTTAGGGTTTATAGGGTTTAGGGTTTAGGGTTTAGGGTTTAGGGTTTATAGGGTTTAGGGTTTAGGGTTTAAGGGTTTAGGGGTTTAGGGTTTCTAGACCCTAAAAAACGGGCCAGCATCATCAGCATGAGGGGAAAAGAACACATGCTGTAGGTTTATGCCATTACTAGTATTGTTGTTTCGGGAAAGGAGTTCATTTCGTACTTTCTGGGTCTAGGGCATGCTAACGTGTGAGGTAGGCCTCTGGTCCCGAGGACTCACCTCGCAGGGTTTCGGGTAGGGGTCCCTTTAAAGGGATCTGCATGCGTCGAGGGTTCTTTTGATCATGGGCTCTATAGACCATGTAACGTAAAGGCTTTAGTGTGTAGCGCTTACCTGGGGATCCAAAAACCTACTGTTTGAGGGGTTCTTATACTCTCTAAGTAAGGCCTCATAACCTACATTATTTGTAGGTTTTGGGGATACAGGTAATTGTCATGCCCCTTAGGGATCCTTATCTAACATTCTCTGAAGTCTGGGCTGTGCAGAGTTAGGTTTGTGTTTCTGTGGCGGTGCTGATCAAGCCCGAACCCAGACCACCGGAAGCATCTAAAAAAATAGATCCCCTAATTGGGGACCCTATAGTACTAAGGGTACTTTAAAGGAACCCCCTTAGGGATCTATTTTTTAGATCCTTCCGGTGGTCTGGGAAGGGTTTAGGGTTTGGGGGAAAGAAATTCACGCTCGATTTTAGGTCTGCTCCAGGCCACCAGAGCCGTGAAGCTTATATCCTACAGTTGAAGACTCAGGGTTTACGGCTTAGTGGTTGTTTAGGATCTTAAGGGTTTGAGGGCTTAAGTTTAGGTGTTTAGGACTTAGGGGTTTAGCCATTCGAGTTTAGGGTAAGATCCCTGCGATTCCTTGAACCTGTCCCCCTGGCTACTTAGTCGCCAGTTTGGGGCTGAATGGAAAGGAAATCGCGGCAGCTACCTCGATGGGTTCTGAAGCTCCGGAGAAGCCAAGGACGTACAAACTTTCATGGAATCATGGCTCCTATAATGCGCCTATGCTAGAGAACAAGATCCAAAATATATGAACAACATGTGAGTCTCTGTCTGTCTCTCTCTATTATACGCTTTTTTGTGTGTGTATATATATATGCACATAATGTGAATGTTTACAGAGAGCGAGAGAGAGAGGCAGAGAGAGAGGATTATACGTGCCTATGCTATGTACACACATAATTAGACATGATCCATGTGTATACATATCAGAATCAAGCGTGAACTGAGCATAGTTGGCTAGTTCTCTAAATTAGGGTCCCCCACATAGTACGGCGCCCTTATAACAAACAAAGACCCTAATTTGGAGAAATACCTAGGGTTTAGGGTTTAGGGGTTTTAGGGGTTTAGGGTTTAGGGTAGTTGAGAAAAGCTCGGCGCCGTCCAAGACTCCATGGGAGGTTCGACTGGATGAGTATGAGAGACCCGGAACTTCCTGCTTGTTTTGGGTTTGCGGCTTAGAAGTTAGGGGTCTAGCATTTAGAGTTTGGCAGTTAGGGGTTTAGGGGTTTGGGGGTTTAGGGTTTAGGGAATCAGGGTTCATTTGAAGGGTTTCAAGAGGGTTTGGGATTCAGAGTCTATAAGCGTCCAGGGTCTAAAGGGGTCAAAGGCGAAGGCTTTTTATGTTAGAGCTCAGGGCGTCTAGGGCTTAGGCTTCGGGCTTCTGGGATTTGCTCAGGCCTTGGTTCTAGGGTTCCTGCCCGGAAGGCGTGGCGATGTTATTAGGTTTGGAGTTTAGGATCTAGTAGGGCTTACTTAAGGATTAGGGCCTTGGCTTCGTAGCACAGAGAACTGAATCCCAAAAGATGTACAAGAAACTTCAGAAAGCATCACCCTACCCGAAACCCTCGTCCTGCGTGAGAAAACGCCCTGAACACCAAATCCTCCATTTCAAGGACCTTCCGGTCACAAGATCGCTAGAACCTACCCCTTAGGCTTCTAAGCTTGCCCTTTAGGGTTTAGGGGTTTAGGGGTTTAGGCTTCAGGGTTTTAGGGTTTAGGGTTTACCGGTTTAGGGGTGTGATTTAGTAGGGATCCTTGTTGAAACCCATATTCCCAGCTGCAAGCCCCGACGCCAGCATTTAATAACACCCACAATGTGCCCTGATAGTTATCATGGAACATAAACATACACTAAAGAGCACACAACCTAGAATCAACTCCTTACCAGTTTCGTATAAAAGCCACACATGTTACAACCATAGTTTCCTCGAGTCTTAAACCTAAACACCCTTAGACTTAAACCTCAAACTCTAAAGCACAAAGTCTAGACCCTAGAACCCGAGAATCCCTAAAGTGCGCAAACCCAAATCCTAAAGCCCCCAAGCCTAGCAAGTCCCTAAACCCTAAACCCTAAAACACAACCCTACCTGGACCCCAAAGAACCTACCTTTTTACGTTTGCTTATTATGATTTCCTTATATAAGTCCTTAAAACGGTAGGTTCTTTGGGGTCTAGGCAAGCCCTAAACAGGTCCGCCTCTCTTCATCTTCGAACTGTTCCGGATCTTCTTCTTCACCAGGAACCTAGCGGAGCTATCCCAGAGACCCCAATATCCCTTAATTAAGGAATATACCTTCAATCATATTGGGCATCCTACTATAATTTAAGGTATACTCCTTACCGAAACCCTAAACCCTAAACCCTAAACCCCTTAATGAAGGGATATAGGAGTCTCTGCCTTCGCCCCGCAGCAGTTGTAGTTGCCACCCTGTAAAACCCTGCAGCCGTTTCGGGTTTAGGGTTTTAGGGTTTAGGGTTTAGGGTTTTAGGGTTTAGGGTTTAGGGTAAGGACTATACCTTGAATCATACTAGGATCCCGAATATGACTTGAGGTGTATTCCTTAATTAAGGGATATTGGAGTCTCCTGGAAAAGGCAGAAATGATCCTCAGATCCTTGGAGCGTCTCTAGGGTTTGGAGCCTTTTGGGTTTCTTGGTTTAGGGCTTCGGTTTTCGGTCTAGAGTTTAGGGTTTAGGGTTGAGGACTTAGGGCTCTGGGGGTTTAGGGTTCAGGGTTGAGCAGTCATTCTTCGGGTTCTAGAACTCAGAGCAACTCCCCTAAACCCTCAACCCCTAACTCCTAAACCCCTAACCCCTAAACCCCCAAACCCTAAACCCTAAACCCTCAAACCCTGAACCCCTAAACCCTATCAACCCTAGACTCTTAATCCTGAGCATAAACCGTTGTGAAGGGAAGGCCTTGTGGAACAAGGTTGCGTCAACTAGGGTGTGGGGTTTAGGGTTTAGGATTTATGGTTTAGGGTTTAGGGTTTAGGGTTTAGGATTTAGGGTTTAGAGTTTAGGGTTTGCCAAAGTCATCCAAGTGGCCGAAAAACGCTCCATGAAAAGAGCAATTGGCACCTTAGCTGCTGAAGACTTCGAACTACTAGCTAAGGCTGAGGCCTTATTAATACCGGTTTAAAGGGGCAGGGTTTAGGAGTTTAGGGTTTAGGGTCTAGGGCTTAGGGTTTAGGAGTTTAGGGTTTAAGGCTAAGGGTTCCGTGCAAGGCTTCGGGCTTCTATGGTTGAGCTTCGGTGCCGCCGCGTCGCGCCTCTGTCTAACTATACCCTAACACGCTGAATAGCCCATGATCTATGGGGAGTAAACCCTAAGGGTCCGAAGGACCCAATGATAAGATACATTGGTTGTGGATAGTAGTTATCTAGGTTAACATTTGGGAGAGTATAAACCCTAAACCCTAACCCCTTAAATTCAAGTTTCTAGGTACTGGGACCCTTCGGGTAACTATAATCGACTTTGCAGTAGGTAGTGTTTGCGTCACAATAGAAGCCGCAACCATGGAGACTGACAGCTTTAATCTCCCAAACACAAGAGCCAGAAAACCCAACCTACGAACTACTCCCTGATTCATAGTAAGGAATGGGGGAATGGATCCCTATGATAGTCCCTTAAAGTCCCCTTTAGTAGTCCCAAGAAACCCATGCCTCCATTCCCTACTAAGAACCAGTCAGACTATTGTACTTGGGGGCCCGGTCGCCTAGCTGCATAGGGTTTGGCGGTTAAGGTATCAGCGCTACAGATGGGGCCTAAACCCTAAACCCTAAAGGGGCTCTTTGGGGCTTAGGGTTTAGGGTTTAGGGCTTAGGGTTCTGAACTCCCATATCTGAAGCCCTGAACACTAGCATTGATGTTCAGTCTTTGTTCGGCCTAGGCCCTAAACCCTAAACCCTAAAGGGGCTCTTTGGGGCTTAGGGTTTAGGGTTTGGGGTTTAGGGCTTAGGGTTCTGAGCTCCCATATCTGAAGCCCTGAACACTGGGATTTGATGTTCAGTTTTTGTTCGGCCTAGGCCCTAAACCCTAAACCCCTCAACCCCTAAAGCCCAAAACCAGAGCTTTCGGGCTTTAAAGACTCCTAGGCTTCGGCACCCAAAACCCTAAAACCCTAACTCCTAAATCCTATAAAGCCTAACCTCTAAACTCTAAACCCTAAAACATGAACCCTAAATCCTAAAACCTCACCTCTAAGCCCTAAACCCTAAATCCTAAAGCCTAACCTCTAAACTGTAAACCCTAAATTTCTAAACCCTAAAACCTGAACCCTAAAACCCAAACCCTAAATCCAGGGTTTAGGGTAGAGGTTGAATTTGGGCCGGAGATTAGAGCTTTGTTCTCAAAGGTCCCTGCTTCCATATGTAAGTGCGGGTGTATTTAGGGTTTAGGCTTACATGTGTGGAGCTTACGGATTAGGTTTCAGGGTTCCTGAACCCTAAACCCTAAACAGTTCACTCTGACCCCCAAACGGGCTGAATGCATAACAGCAGGCATTCAACGGATCGTAGGTCTCTCCAAGCAGCCACTCCTTCGCCGGAGGGTTAGGGCATGGCCAGGGTAGGGGCCTTTATAATTAGGGTTTAGGGTTTAGGCTGCTCTAAGAGGTTGGGAGTTAGGATTAGGGGGACCCTGGGGGATATAGACCCTCTCAATAAGGTCCCCTTTAAGAGAGCTACAAGAAGGGTTCAGAAGGGTCCCCTTTAAGGGGCCTCCCTACTACTAGCTAGGAGAGGTCTTCTGGGTGATGGTAACTATATGTATCAAGCTTGTATCAATGCTTCGGCAATAAGGGGTTCCCTTGTACCTACTTCAGGGTCAAGGCATATCAATACGATATAACCGATATAACCTTTACAGTAAACCATGGGAGTAGTTCGGTAAATTAGGAGCTCTGTTTAAGTGCGGCATGCCTATACAAGGACCCTACCCAAAAGGAACCCTAATTTAGAGAACTACCCGTGTGAAATCTTGTAACCCCCTGGGCTTTGATCTTGTTGTTGCCCTGTGGTTGTTGTCTCATCTGGGTGGAGATAGGCCACAGACCAGGACACTGTCAATCGCACGCCCTCTTGCATCCTCCTCCGAGGGACGTAGTTGCTGCACTAAACCCTAAACGCACAGGGATGAAAAGGGGCCCCTGTGGAGGGGACCTCTGTGGGTTGCACTTTTCTGAATGGGCGCGTTGCCGCCAAATGGGGCCCAATGGGCCCCATCTGTGCCCGTTAGGCAAAAGTGCAACCACAGGGGTCCCCTCCACAGGGACCCCTTACCCACTCTGTGATAAACCATAAACCCTAAACCCTAAGCCCTAAAACCCTAAACCGTTCTTCTCTTCAGCCTGCTGTGGCCTCAAAGGCAGCCTAAACAGCCTCTAGGTCTTTCAGCACATCCAGCTTCTCTTCCTGAGACAGCAATGATTCGCTTGCCAGGAAGAACCCTAAACCCTAAACCCTAAACCCTAAAACCCTAAAACTCTAAATCACCGCATGTGGAGGGGAACGCCAGCAGGCCACAAAGAGTTTCATGGCGGGGGCCCCTTCGAAAAGGGCGTTTTTTTTTAGGGTTTAGGGTTTAAGGGTTAGAGTTGCAAAAGGAGCCCCTCCAACCCTAAAACCCTAAACCCCTAAACCCTAAACCCTGAACCTTGAATCTGATATAGAACCCTGGCACTATAACCCCAGAAGTGTGGTCTGATTATTCAGGCACCTGGCGTTGACCCAACATAAGCCCTAAAACAACCCGTATACAAATTCGGGTCAAACCAACTCTGCACACCTATCCTCAAAAATCCCTACTTCATTCCATGGGTAGTCCGAAACAGAACCCTAAACCATAATTAAAGGAAAGCTTCTACAAGGTATATAGACCTTCTATAAGGCTCCTAGAACGGTAACGACCCACCTGAAATGTCCTAGACTAAACCCTGAACCCTAAACCGCAAGGCTAAGGTCAGCTGCTAAGTCCCGCGGTTGGACCTCCGGACAGAAGCTGACCACTTGCACCTATCCTGCACCATCCCCAAAACAGTTCCAAGTAGGGCTGAGGGTTTAGAATCTAAACCCTAAACCCTAAACACCCTAGTTTAGAAGCTATACTACGGGGGATTTTTACCCAAACCATACTAGTATTCCCTACTCTAGAAACCCGGAGTTCTACGATGTAGGTACTTAGGAGCCCCTTGGGTTTCTGCAGAAGATGAACCCGAAACCCGCAGAATCTGCTCTCCGGATTATCGTGGTTTAGGGTTTAAGGCGGTTTGGGTTTAGGGTTTAGGGTTTAGGGTTTAAGGCGGTTTGGGGTTTAGGGCTTAGGGGGAAAATGGGCTTACCCACTGCCCCCACACTCCTCGACGATGTGAAATGGCACAGATCCGTTTTGCAAGAGCACTTTGCCTGGGGATGAGGGTTTTAATTAATTCTTGGGAAAGACCCAAAGCCTGTAAACCCTAAACCCGGAAACCTTGAACCCTTCAACCCTAAACACCTAGACCCGAAACCCTAACCGCTAAACCCCACACATTAAACCCCAAAGCGCTAAACCCTAAATCCCTAAACCCTGAACTCCTACACCCCAAACCCCTAAAATCCTCAATCCCTAAACCCTAAACTCTTAAACCCCAAACCCCTAAACCCTAAACCCTAAACCCTCAACCCTAAACCCTAAACTCTTAAACCCTAAACCCCTAAACCGTAAACCGTTAAGCTTGAAGATTGTAAGTCTCCCAGGGCCCCCGGACGCTGGCGGCGCCGCCCCGTGGCACAGCGGGGGCCGGACTCCTTTCTCGGAGGCCGGGCCTCGCGAAGCCCGAGGTAGGTTTCGGGGGATATACATATCCATCTATCTATCGATCCATCCGTCTATCCAGCTATCCATCTATCCATCCATCTATCGATCTATCCATCTATCCATCTCTCCATCTGTCTATCTATCTATCTATCTACCTATCTATCGATCTATCTATCTATCTATCGATCTATCTATCTACTTATCTATTTATCTGTCTGTTTATCTATCTTTGTATGTATATATTTACCTATCTATCTACCTACCTATCTATCTATCTATCTATCTATCTGTCTGTCTGTCTATCTGTCTGCAGATAGATAGATGTACATTGTAATTAGCTATTTATTTTTGAGAGTTCCAATACATGCTTGGTCATGTGTTGATGACAGGATCAAGTGATGTCGGTATATATATATATACATGTACATATACATATACATGCACATATACATGTTCATATATACATATATACATATATGCATATATACATATGTACATATGTGCATATATACATATATACATATATACATATATACATGTATACATATATATACATATATATACATATATATATATAAGTATGTATGTGCATGTGTATATACATCTGCAGATGCTTGTAGGAGGTCCCAAAAGCCGGTCCCAAGCACCTCGCGGTGTGAGAGCCTCTCGGCCCTGTTGGGGCTCCGGGGCTCCGCAGCCCGCAGGTCCTCGGCAAGGGCGGCGCGGGGCTCCGGGACTTGGACCTCTCTTCTGCCAGGCCGGGTTTAGGGTTTAGGGTTTAGGGGCCTAGGGGCGGGGTTAGGGTTTAGGGTTTAGGGGCTTAGGGGCTGAGGGGCTTAGGGTTTAGGGTTTAGGGTTTAGGGGCTTAGGGTTTAGGGTCTCTTCTACCAGGCCTGGGAATGCAGGGCCTCTGCTCTCCTTGCACTCAACGCAAAGCTCTTCGAAATGCCGCAAAAAGAGCCTAAATCCCCTAAATCCCCTAAGCCCCAAACCTAAGCCCTAAGCCCCCGAAGCCTCAACCCTAAACCCCTCAAGAAATTCCCTGCAAAAAAAGAAGAGAGCTGGGTTTGTTTCATGTGTCAGGTCTGCAGCGGAGGAGGCCTGGGCGGAGTTCGGCATCGCCCTAAGCGGTTGCCGCCAGCTGGGCAGCAGAGATCTTGGGCTTGGGCTGAGGCTTTTGTGGGTTTTTGGGGCGGTTTAGGGTTGAGGGCTTAGAGGGTTTTGGGTTTAGGGGTTTAGGGGGCTTAGGGTTCAGGGCTTCATAGGGCTTTTGGGGATGTTGAAGGTTTCCGACTGGTGTTTTGTGTGAGGGCAAGGGCTTCTTCTCGGGAGTCTCCCTCGCCTTTGGGGTCGGCTCTCGGGACGTTGGGGGATCGTTTTTTGGGGCTCATCTTGGGCCGTCGTGTCTGTTGGGTTTAGGGTCTAGGGTTTGTCTGTGTGAAAGTTGGGGTGAAAGCCCCAAAGCGTTAAATGTGGACGAAGCCCTAAAAAAATGCGTCCGGTGTGTGGTCTGGTACTTACAAAAAGCCCTAAAGCTGTCTTGAGAGATTGGAGTCGGTGAGCTTCGTCTAGGGCTTAAGGGACGACTGGGGCGGTTTAGAGTTTAGGGTGTAGGCGGTTTAGGCGGTTTAGGGTTTTAGAGTTTAGGGCTAAGGGACGACGGGGGTTGCGAATTTTTTCTTTTGTGGAGGATGAAGGCCTTCAAAGCCAATCGGGTAGAGCAGGTCGAGTAGGTCGATCCGGGTTGCTGCGATCTGAGCGCTGCGACTCCCCCGAAGAGGCTTCTAGTGTTTGGTTTTGGTGCTTAGGATTGAGATGGCTTGAGGGGTTCGGTCAAGTTCAAGCCTGCGCCCTTCAAGAGGCTTGTCGGCGTTTAGAGGACGAGTCAACAACTAGATCCTTGCCGACTCCCAAAGCCTAGAACTTCCGGCCCATGCAAGGCCTGGCATCATTGAAGCTCCGGCAGAACCCTGCCATTGGCGACGTTGCTGCGGAGGCTTTTGCTCAGTCGCTTGCGAAGCCAGACTGCCGCTCGTGCCGGAACAGCCTCGACCCTACAAAACCCCAAGCCCCAGAGGCAGACTTCTGTGGAAGTCAGAGACAAGCAAGCAAGCCCAAACAAGCGCGGAGCCTTAAAGCCCCAGAAGGCTAGAAGCCTTGCAAGCCGCAACGCCCGAAACCCCAAGCCTTGTCTGCCTCGCGAGACCACCTAGCATCGTAGACCTCGGAGCTTAAAAGAGTTCGGGTTTAGGCTTCAGGAAAACTCCGGGCTGCCCGACAGTCAGGCCCCGGACAGACAACCACACAACTACAGAGCCTTTTGCCCGAACCCTAAACCCCAGACCCTAAACCCTAAACCCTAAAACATAAACCCTTACTGTACCAGCAGTTGGAGAAGGGCCAGCCAAAAAAGAACTAAACCCCATACCCTAAACGCTAACGACACGCTATAATACAGTATAAACCAATATATTAACAGTATGGTCTAATATATTAGAACACAATGCAATATAACATGTTATAATGCAAGATGATATGATATCATATGATATAGCTTAACATAATAAAAATAAAGCCTTCTAACAGAGCACCATGCCATCCAACATAACACAGTATGATGTGACATGATAGAATGTAACATAGTATAATGCAGCACAATATATAATATAGTTTAGCTTTGTATAAATCAATATATTATGCTATAATATGTTATGATATAACCTACATTCAGTAATGTAATACAACCTAACACAATCTAATGCAATGTAATGCAACGTAATGTAAGGTAATTTAATGAGATGTAATGTAATATGGTATAGAGAGAGTAATCGTTTGGTGTATACTCTTACTATGGTGCCCCTCGATAATCCCAACAAGCAACCTTGCATACGGCCCTAAACCTAAAACCCCAAACCCGAAGCCCGAAACGCTATGAACCCTAAACCCTAAACCCTAAGCCCCCTTACAGGCTCCTTTAAGGGCTCAGGGGTGTTCCAAGCTGAGGCCTCCGCCACCGCCTGGCCCACCAGTTCCCTGGCGTTTTCCAAGCCATCCGGTATTTCGGACTTTCCGAAAATTAGGGTACCTCATTTTGGGGGTCCTTATAATAAGGATCCTACTGTTTCTGGGTACTATATTAGGGTCCCCTATTTTCGGAAACCCCCGTCTGGGGTTTCCTCTTGGTTTTAGGGTTTGGGTCAAGGGCTGAGGGTTTAGGGTTTTAGGGTTTTGGGTTTTATGGTCTAGGGTTTAGGGTTAAGGGATTTTAGGGTTTAGGGTTAAAGGATTTTAGGGTTGGGGTCTAGGGTTTTAAGGTGTGGAGTTTAGGCTTCAGGTTTTAAGACCCTAAACCCTAAACCCTAAGCCCTAAATTATAACCCAAAACGCAGGCCACCAGGTTCAGGGTTGTTACTGCATTATTATGCTTCCTAGTAAAGGGGGGCTCTCGTCGGACTCAGGGTTACAGAGTTTTTTTTTTTTTTATGTGGGGGCTTTCTATTTTTCCCCCTTTATGCAAAGGTCCTGCGGGTGTTTCTCAGCGCAGTTTGGTTTAGGGCTTAGGGCTTAGGGTTTAGGGGTTTAGGCGTTTAGGGCGTAGGTCTAGGACATTTTCAGGAGCCTTATAGAAGGTCTAGAAACCTTATAGAAGTCTTGTAGAAGCCCTATATGCCCTAAACTCCCCACCTGTAGTTTCCTTGAATTAGGGTT
>CAJNJA010089197.1:0-19981 GCA_905231915.1 Symbiodinium necroappetens
CTTGGATTTGAATCGGCTTCTTTCCTTTAGGGCCGGGTTTAGGGTTTAGGGTTTAGGGTTTAGAGGTTTAGGGGTTTAGGGGTTCAGGGGTTTAGGGGGTTTAGGGGGTTTAGGGGTTTAGGGGTTTCGGGTTTAGAGGTTTAGGGTTTAGGGTTTAGCATCTTGAGAAGCCTAAAACCGGCAGACTCCCCCCTCCACATCTATAAACCCTGAGAGGCGTTAGACAAGAACTCCACAAGTTGCAAAGCTGAACCTTTTGAACACCCTAGGGTTACGGGTTTAGGGTTTAGGATTTAGGGCTTAGGTTTAGGCTTGTGGGTTCAGGCGTTTTAAATCCTTAAGTGTCTAGGGCTCTTGGGATTTATGGTGGGGCCCTCGGAGCTTTTCGGGTTAAGGACTCTGAGGGCTTGGGGCTCTGGTAGGGCTTAGGGCCTCGAGGGTTGAGGGCCTCTGGGGCTTAGGGCCTCTCGGGATTGGGGCCTCTAGGGTTTGGGCTTTAGGGTTTCTGTTCAACCCGCCTGTGCAACGACGGTGGTCACAGCTGCGCCAGCAATCCCCAGGGAGGGGCAAATGAGGGCGTCACCGACGCCGTTCAGAAGCGACTGAAGCGCTACGACCTGCTGTTTGGGTCAGGGAAGCAAGGGAATTGTTGCAGGGGTATCCGAGAATAGCCTGAAACCAGGATCTAATCCTTAATCCTTGAATCCTATAAGCCTAAACCCGCAAAGAAAAAACGAATTAAGCCGTATATGTTCACAGCAACCCGAAAGCCCAAGATGATTCGTAAAACACCATATTAAGCCCTTAACCCTAAGCCCTTAACCCTAAGAGCTGAAACCTCAGCCCTTAACCCTAAGCCCGTAACCCTAAACCCTAAAGTTTAAATCGTAAGCCCTTAACCCCAAGCCATTTACCCTAAGCCCTTAACCCTTAACCCTTAACCCTGAAGCCTGAGCTCTGGTGGCTGGCTCGTTTCTGGAAAATCGGAGGCGCATTTTTGCATGATAAATTCTGTCCGTAAAATGTGCAGTTTACTCGGGGCTGGTGGCCCATCTCGGGGTCCCCCCCATTTGGGCTTCTAAATTCAAGGGTGGGGGAAGAGGGGTGTTTTGGTGGGAAGATCCTGTCTGGTGGTTGGTGGGAGATCCCATGTGGTGGGGGACAAGCCTGCGGACGAGCCCGATTGGCCAGGCTTCGGCGAAGGCTCGGGTCCGGTGCGCGCGATCAGCGCGGCCCATGTAAGGAGAACTACATTAAACCTATGGTTCTAAAGTTAAATCGATTCATCCTCTCTCGTGGGGGAAAAGAGTCGCAATGCGAGGGCAACAAGAACAAATGCAATTCTTTGAAAGGAGCTGGCTATCGTACAGCGACTTTAGCGTGTCTATGGCACGTCCACGACGCACCCGACCGAGTCTGTCTTTCATTCATGGAACAGCTGCGCTTGGATCATCCTGAATTTGCGCTCATCTGCCTTGCGCATAATCCAATAAGGGAAACCTGTGCGCAGTCTGCCGCCGCGGCTTTCTATGTTGTGCGTGCTCCAATATTTCGCGCGCCCGCCGCCCGGCATCGCTGCCGAGGACAGCTTGCTTATTGCCAGGAAGCCACAGAAGTCCTAGGCCTCCTGAAGCAGTTTCCAGCCGTAAATGCTCCCAAGGTTTCCGCGACGGCCCCGCAACGTTCCAACAAGGAGCTATAAAGCGGTCGCCTTGGTGCTTCGTTGGCCAGTTGTGGACAGTCCTGCTTCCGTCAGCAGCTCACGACCCTTTCGCAAGACGGCTTCCGCTGAAGTCTTGAAAGGAGCATCGCAGGCCAGGTGAGTTACGTAACCTAGCTGCAAAGCTGCCAACATAAGCTCCGGCTGGCAATCGCGGCTCAAGATGTTCTCCTGCAGCGGTCATATGCTCCGGCCGTCGGAGCCGTCAAGATATCCGCAAAAAATCCAATGATTTTGAAGGAAATCTAAAACGCACTCACTCCTTGGGTATCCTCTCGGTTCCTGAGTGATATACTGATCAATCTTCGCAACATTTCAGTATTGCAATGTCCTCGGTCTGACATGTTCCGCCGTGCCACATCACCAGCAGAAAACAGCAGTGGCAGACTCGCCCACACAACAAGCTTATCGACGCCTTCGTTTCGTGGACATCACACGTGCAACGTCATGATGCCTCTAGCTCACTCGGGATGATAGCAATAGCAGCACCACAAAACTGGCAGCAACAGACTCCTCCACAGATGCAGGGCTGCAATTTTTTGTTGGGCACAATGGTTGATATCATCTCAAAACGCCATCGCTTGGGTGACCATGAGGCTCCGGAGCAGAGCGGCTCCTAGGCTTGCTTCTTTTTTAGTATAATACTTTTTCCGACAACGTCGTTCTCGTTCTGTAATAAAAAAATATAGCTCTTCTATAGTGTCGATCGAGAAACCATCCCTCGGGCCTGTGTTTCGACTCCTACAACCGCTTATATGATTTTAACGTTGACAAGAACTTCAACGGCATCGCCTAATGGCCAGGTCTTGGGCACTGTCATGGCGTTCGACCGGACACATGTTGAAATCTCTAATTCAGTTCTGTGCTACGAGTGCTCGGTCTGACGTGTTCCGCCGTGCAAAATCACAAGCACATAACAGGCAGTAACAGACCCACCCTCACAATAAGACTATCGATGTCTTTGTTTTGTGGATATCACATGTGCAACATTATGATACCTCCAGCTCACTCGGGGGAATAATAATAGCAGCACTACAAGACAGGCAGCAACGGACTCCTCCACAAATGCATGGCATTTTTTGCACAATGGTTGACATCGTGTCATAACGCCATCGCTCGGTGGCCATATGCAATAAAGCATCTATTTTTTCATAGTTTCCATCGAGAAGACAGCTCTCGGGCTGGTGTTTCGACTATCGACGCAGAACGCGAAAGCTTGCGGGCGATAGCCGACTAGGATCTCCCCGCAGGGCTCCCCTCTTTTTTCTGGAAAGGATCGCCCCATCAGAGCGCCAGGAAAAAAAAACGTTCATGTCTCGAAACCAGCCCCACTTCTTAAAAAACCAAACCCGACAAGGTTGAGATGTGGGTGGGTGGGTTGGGTGAGAGCATTGAACGTCGGCACACGCCACAATGCACGCCCTGCGTGGTGGCGTGTGCGGAACGTTGAGCAAACCATCAACCCTAATCCTTAAACCCTCAGCCCTTAAACTCTAAGCCCTTAACCCTAAGCCATTAACCCTAAGCCCTTAACCCTAAGCCCTTATCCCTAAGCCCTTAACCCTAAGCCCTAGACCCTAAACCCCAAACATTAAACCCTAAGCTCTTGACCCTAAGCCCGAAACCCTAAGCCCTTAACCCTATTCCTAAACCGGACCCGATGCCTGCAACCCTGTCCGCGAGTCGCGGATGGAGAGCAGCCCGGCATTGGCCACGCGAAACCTGAGTCTCGGAAGTCTAGGGGTGGGTCTCTTTTTAGGGCCACGGTGTTCCTTTAAAGGGCTCCTTGGGGTTTAGGGTTTAGGGTTTGGGGTTCCTGGGTTTAGGGTTTAGGGTTTCGCGGGGTTCTTGGGTTGAGGGTTTAGGGTTTGGGGGTTTTTGGGTTTAGGGCTTTTGGGTTGAGGGTTTCTTTTTAGGGTTATTTTAGGGCTCCTCGGGGCTCCTTTAAAGGCTCCTCCTCGAAGATTCCAAGAGGCTGCAAAACGCCCTTTTTTAGTAGGGTCTTTGGGCCCAATAAACCCTAAACCCTAAATCCTAAACCCTAAAATCTAAACCCTACGCCCTTAGCCCTAAACCCCCTTAACCCTAAACCTAAACCCTGAACCCTACACCCTAACCCCTAAACCCCAAGCCCCAAGCCCTAGACCCGAAAGACGGCATTGGCCACGCTGGCCGATGCCGTGTCTGTGATGGCAGTCCGTGCTAATAAGTTGGGTTGCGTATTGTTCAGGAATTTAATTCAAGTTACCATAAAAGTGACCTAAACCCTTAACTCACAGACCCTAAACTGGGTTCTTGTTAGGGGATTCTATTTAATTTACCATAATAGGGATCTATAGTAAATACATAATACGGTTTCCTTACGATGGTAACTACATTAAACCCTTTGACAAGAGAACCTTCTAAGACCTACGGTACAAACAACTGCAATGCCACCCGAAACACTAAACCCTACGCCCTAAACCCTAAACCACTAAACCCTAAACCCTAAGGCTGCAACGAAGGCTCCTCGGCTACACCTTAGGCTCACACTCCTCCTTAGGCTCCTACTAATACTCAGAAGCCGAACCTACAAAGCCCGCAGACACCCCCTCAAAGCTGTATTGGACAAAACCATAACGCGCCACCTAAACGCTAAACCTTAAACCCAAAATCATAAAGCGCCCCCAAAGCTACACCTCGAAACCAGGAACACTGAAAGCAAGCCTCCAAGGACCCCTAAACCCTAAACCCCAAGCCCTAAACTCTCAGCCCTAAACTCCAACCCTGCTGAGCCCTAAACCCTAAACACCAAACCCCCCAAAAAACTTGAAACCCTGAACCCTAAACCACCCTAAGCCCTAAACCCTAAAGCCCCTAGGCCCTAAGCCCTAGGCCTTAAACCCTAAACCCTGAACCCCCTAAGCCCTGAACCACCCTAAGTTAAGCCCCCTAAACCCTAAACCACCCTAAGCCCTAACCCCTAAACCCTAAACCACCCTAAGCCCTATCCGATACCTATCCCCTAAACCCTAAACCACCCTAAGCCCTAAACCCCAAGCCCTCCTTGAAGGGACCCCTAAACCCGACGGAGCAGCAGCGAGTCCAAAGGCAGCCCAAAGGCCCTGATCTTTACCTGTAGGGCTTGGAGTTCAGGGTTTAGGGTTTAGGCTTCGGGTTTATAGGGTTGATAGGGCTTACAGGTTTCATACATCTCGGAAACCCAACCTTGCATGTTGAGCCAGGATCTTACTATTTTACTATTTACTATTTCAGTACTGCACTATTCCGCTATTTACTACTTTAGTATTTACTACTTTACTAATTACTTCTAGACTATTCTACCACGGTCCCAGCCGTTTGCATCTCGGAAACCCACCTGTCAGGATCTTACTATTTTACTCTTTCACTATTTCAGTACTGTACTATTCTACTATTTACTACTTTATTATTTACTACTTTACTAATTTCATACTATTCTACCACGACCCCAGCCTTTTGCATCTGGGCAACCCACCTGCGGTTCGACCTTTTTTTGCATCTCGAAAACCCACCTTTGCATGTTGACCCCCAAGTTTGCATGTTGAAGGGGATCCCCATCGGCCAACGCCTCTCTGTACTTCGGGTCCCCTGTGCGACGGCTTGAACTGAATTGCCAACGACCAAGAACCTAACTTGAGCTTTACTGCCTAGGTCATTAGTCTAACGCCTTGGGATAGCTTACAGTTCCCCTCTCCGTGTGGTTGTAAAACAAGCTGGCCATTGACACACACACACACACACACACATTGCTTCGGGTTTAGGGTCTATGGCACGTAATAAACGAGGTAGGCTACACGGCTGAGGACACACAACGTTCTTTTTTGATACGGACATCCCTTCAATCAAACAGGGGTCCTCGCTGTGTCATCGTTTAAAGCACATTGCATAAACAAGGGTAGGGCTCTCGTAGGCCCTAATTTCTCTTTTGCAACAACCAGGCCCCAAAACGCTCAGACTCCCCCTAAACCCTAAACCCAGGTTACGGTTTGGGGAAGCTCCATCCAAAGGACGCTACAGCACCTCTGGCCCTACAGTACGCCCTAGAGGAATTCCGTTGCAAAGGATCCTGTCCACAGGGACAACACTTAAACTTTCTGCAAGACGCCCCAACACCAAACCCTAAACCCTAAACCCTGAAACCCTAACACCGTAAAAGCCACGATCCCCAAACCCTAATCAAACCCTAAACCCTAAAACCCTAAGCCACGAACCTTAAGCCCTAAATCCTGAAGCCCAACCTTATTGGGGTTTAGGGTTTATGGTTTAGGGTTTGGGTTTAGGGTTTAGGGTTTAGGGCTTTTCAAGCCCTGTAACCAGGAACCTTGATCCTCAAAGAACCACATGCAGAGTGCTGAAAGCTTAGGGTTTAGGGTTTAGGGTTTAGGGTTTAGGGTTTAGCTTAAGGCTTGCAGTGCAAGGCTTAGGCCATTTAAGGCTTGGAGTTTGGAACTTGTCTTGCGGCTTGGGGCGAGATCGCGACAAGATTTGAAATCACTTCGAGGATCAGGGGACAGTAATTTTGGATATGATAAGTAAGGTAACTATAACTATATTTAGATATAACCCTAATCAAGGTACATAAAGCTCATATCTTATAACCCTACTACTAGTAACTTCCTTAAACCCCTAAAAACCTAAAACCCTATGGCACCCGTATCAAAACCCTGGTAGAACCGGTAAAGGAGCCCTTATGGAGCCCTCGGAGGAACCTCCAAGCAGAGCTTCAGGCATGCTGCATCCTAAACCCCTAAACCCTTAAGCCCCAAACCCTTAAACCCTAAACCCTTAAGCCCTAAACCCTTAAACCCTCAACCCTTAAACCCTCAACCCTTAAACCCTACACCCTAAAACCCTACACCCTAAACCCTTAAACCCTTAAACCCTGAAGCCCTAAACCCTAAAACCCTAAACCCCTAAACCCCTAAACCCTTAAACCCTTAAACCCTAAACCCTAAAACCCTAGAGCTTTCAGGCATGTTGCATATTCTGCTGACAGGCTCACCACCGGCCCCCGGGCGCCGCAGAAGGCCACCAAGTGCGGGGCAAAGAGGAACACAGGCACCTCCAAACGCCCAGAGTGTTAGGGTAATGTAGAAGCCTAAGTTACCAATATTATTCTCAGGGCTCCTTCTTTTATAATTCTACTACAAAGGAGCCCAGAACCCAATTCCAATCATTAAGGCCCCTATATATTTCTCTTTGGGCTTCCTGTAAGGTTTAGGTTTTCAGGGGCGGTTTAGGGTTCAGGGTTTATAGTACGGTTTTGGGGTTTCGGCTCTTGACCATGGGCCGCGATGGGTCTCGAAGCATGCGTTTGTGGGTCCATGGGGCTTGATCGGGTGTTCGAAGCGGTTTAGGGTTTAGGGTTTGGGGTTTATTTCGGGTTTAGGGCTGATCGGGTGTTCGAATAGTTTAGGGTTTAGGGTTTAGGGTTTAGAGTTGAGGGTTTAGGGTTTAGGGTTGATAGGGCTGATCGGATGTTTGAAGCGGCTTATGTGTCTCTGATGGCATTCTGTATACTGGGTTTAGGACCTTGCCGTCTCAGGTATATAGATTCTATTCTGTCGGGTCTTAGGGTTTAAAGCTCCGGATACGATCGAGGGGCCTGGGGTTTTAGAGCTCAGGGTTCAGGGTTGGGGGTTTAGGGTTGAGTTTGGAACATGCCTCGGAGATTCACGGAATAGTAGCGTTCGCATGCGTTGAACTTTTGTTCGTGGGGAGTTTAGTGCTTCTGCCCCAAAAATTGTACACTCGCCAGAGCGCGACCGGATGAAACCACTCCGTATAAACCCCAATAATCCCTTAGGACTTACGAAGTCCTATAACGATCCTAAAAACCCTATCAAAAGCACTAACACAAACCAAAAGCAAAGCAAAACTGGCTCAGACAAACCCTAACAACCCTGAAGCCAAAAGCTCTGAAAACAGCCAACCTGGTGTCGGCCTGCAAAAGGGCTGATAACCCTAAACCCTGGGCCCCCACAACCCTAAGGGAGTACTACTATGAGTAATTAGGGTTTGCTTTAGAAAGCACGCATGTTAGTGGGAGTGTCTGCCAGCTTTGATTTCATCACTTGTCTGCTTTCGCTTGCAACACATACTTCTGTAGGCTGCAACACTCTCGGGACAATCGATTACCTTCTTCTTGCTGTGGCGTGTCAAGCTCTACAGCATTCGCTGGAAGGCGGTGTGGTCAGGAAGCAAATCTGGAAAGATCTTAGGTTTTATGGTTTTTGGGTTCAGAGTTCGGGCGCAAGCTGAGTCCTTGTTAAGGGCTTTAATTTAAGTTACCAAAATAGGGACCTATAGTAAAAAAATGGTTTCATTATTATGGTAACTTAAATCAAACTTCTTTAACAAGAACCCAGCAAGGTTAGAAGGTTGATACACCCCACTCAACAGTCCTGTCCCAAGCCCTAAAATCTGGGACTTGGACCCCGAACACTGAACCCTAAACTAAAACCCTAGTACGTGGGGTTATAAGTAAGGCTACTACAGTTATATCTACTTCTAGCCCTATTTTATGGTACTTATACTCCTACTACTATAGTTATACATACTTACTTCTAACCCTACTTATGGTACTTATAACCATACTTACTGAGCCCTCTGAACCTCGAACACGAACTCCTCGTAACCACGAGATTCGAAGCTAGCAACGTGGTGCTTTGCCTTCTTCCAAAAACTTGTGACCAGATGGAAACACACCCCTAAACCCCTAAATTTTAAACCCGGCACACTAATTCAAGGAAACTACAGGTGGGGAGTTTAGGGTATATGGGGCCTCAAGAAGGCTTCTATAAGGTATATAGACCTTCTTTAAGGCTCCTATAACGGTAACCTACACTTACACCCTAAGCCAAGGACCTTCAAACCTAACCCTAAACCTGCACCCCAAAACCCCAAACCCTATACACTCTCGCGAATCTAAATGCTTACTGAGCACGGCCAACACGCAGCCCACGGTCGTGGCCACGGTCAGGGACCGCAGCAGTAGCCTGCTAGCTCTACTGACGTCAGGTACAGAGTTTAGAGCTTAGATTTGGGGCCCTAAGCCCTAAACCCTAAACCCTTAAGGGCTTAGATTTTGGGCCCCTAAGCCCTAAACCCTAACCCCTAAACCCTCAGATTTGGGGATTCGGGTTTAGGGAGAGTTCCGGCTGCCTACACCGCTGGCTGATACCGTACTGCACCAAGTCCCCTGATCCTCCAAGTCAACCCGGACCCTAAATCCTAAACCCTCGAGGCCTTAAGCCCTAAACCCTAAAACCCCCTAAAGCCGAAAATCTCTAGGCCTTAAGCCCTAAACCCTGAACCCCCTAAACCCGAAAATCTCTAGGCCTTAAGCCCTAAACCCTGAACCCCCTAAACCCTAAAGCCTAAACCCTCTAGGCCTTACACCCTAAACCCCCAAACCCTAAACCCTAAACCCTCTGGGCCTGAAGCCCTAAACCTTGAAACCCCCTAAACCCAAACCCCTCTAGGCCCTAAACCCTAAACCCTGAAACCCCTAAACCCTAAAACCTCTGAGCGTTAAACCCGTTGTAGTCCTGGAAGGCTCGAAAACTGCTATCTGCAGAAGATTGGTTCTCCATGGATCCATAGTCGTCGACATAGTGAAGAGCTGGTGAAAGAACCATAACCCTAAACCCTAAACCCTAAACCCTAAACCCTAAACCCTAACGGTTATAGGACCAAACACTTGCTGCTGAACCGAAGAGCAGGACGTTGTGGCTCCATAACGTGGGACCGAATGGCGTCAGCAGAAGTACATAGTACATATGCTTCCCGTGGGTCCTGCAGGGGCAAGTGTCTGTATGCTCCGTCGTGGTCATGTCCCCATACTTTCAGCGGGAGACCGACGGAAACGAAGTGGTCCGGGGTATGGTGAAAGGGCTGGTCGCGCATTATGCACGTGGCGTTGTGTCCACTTCGTCGCCCATCTTCGCCTCTGCGTATCTTCGTCTTCCCATCACTTCCCGTCTGTTCGATGCTGAAAGCCATGGCAATGAAGGGATCGTCGTGAGATCAAGGGAGTAAATCGTTATAACGCCCTCGTCCTAAAACCTAAACCCCCTAAACCCGAAACCCTCTAGGCCTTAAGCCCTAAACCCTAAAGCCTAAATCCTCTAGGCCTTACACCCTAAACCCCGTAAACCCTAAACCCTAAACCCTCTGGGCCTTAAGCCCTAAACCCTGAAACCCCTTAAACCCTAAACCCTCTAGGCCTTAAGCCCTAAACCCTAAACCCCGTAGGGTTCAGAACCGCTTCGGGGTGTCTGGTTCAGAGTTGCAGAGTTCGCAAGATTTGGGTTTAGGGCTTTAGGGGTTTAGGGGTTTAGGGGTTTAGGGTTTAGGGCTTCAGGGGTTTAGGGCTTTAGGGTTTTAGGGGGTTTAGGGCTTTCGGGGTTTAGGGCCTTCAGGGTCCCAAAACCTTAAACCCTAAACCCTAAACCGAACCCTTGTAGAACCCCTCGCAGAACCTTCTTGAACCCTAAACCCCAAACCCTAAACCCTAAACCCTAAACCCTAGCCCAAACTCGCCTCTCATGCTCGTCGTCTTGGGGCGTCCCACCGGCCGCTGCGAGAACATTCAGGGTGCCGATGGCCGTAAAGGAAAGCACCTCCGCCGGCCGTGGGTGTTTTGAAGCATTTAGGGCCTTTAGGGTTTAGGGGTTTAGGTTCCGGGTGCCGATGGCCGTAAACGAAAGCACCTCCGCCACGGGTCTTTGTAAAGCATTTCCTTTGAAGGAACTAAGGGTTTAGGGTGTATAGGATGCCTTTAAAGGAACTAAGGGTTTAGGGTTTAGGGTTCTGAGGTTTAGGTTTAGGGTTTCGGCTTTAGCGTGACTTCATTATGAGCTCTAAACGCCCTCAGACAGGGGCCCGGATACTCACAGCCTGAATGCTTACAAGCAGACGGCGAATATACTATACTGAGGGTTTAGGGCTTAGGGCTTAGGGTTCAGGGATGTGGGACCTAAACACCCTAAACCCTAAAACCTGAACCCTAAACCCTAAACCTTAAAATCTGAACCCTAAACCCGGAACCCTAAACCTCAAACTCTGAACCCGGCGGCGGCTCTCTGGGGGATTCTGGGGAAAGACCCTGTGAGAGGGCTCAGGCTTCGAAGGCTTCCTCCAGGAACTCCGGGGTTTAGGAGTTTTAGGGTTTTAGGAGTTTTAGGAGATTTACGGTCTAGGGTTTGGGATTTTTAGGGTTTAGGGGTTTAGGGTTTGGGGGTAGGGGTTTTGGGGTTTAGGGTTTGGGATTTAGGGTTCAGGGTTTAGGGGTCGGAGTTTTAGGGTTTAGGGTTTAGAAGTTTAAGGTTTAGGAATTGGGGGTTTAGGGTTTAGGAGTTTAAGAGTTTAGGAGTTTAGGAGTTCAGGGTTTGGGATTTAGGGTTTAGGGTTTAGGGTTTAGGGTTTGGGGCCTAGGGTTTTTAGGGTTTAGGGTTTTACTATCACTCTAAGACGAACCACAACCCAAAACCCAAAGCTAAAGACCCTAAATCCGAACTCATGGATCCTAAACACTGGAGCCTTTGTCCCTAAACCCCTAATTCTACAAAACAGAAGCAAACCAACACCCACAGAAACAAACAAAGATGTGCAAACAAAAAACTAATCATACTAATCCCATATTCTTGGAACCTAAACTGTAATCTGAAACCCCAATCCCTGGAATTCAATAAGAGCCAAAAACAAAAGAAAACACAAAACAAAGAGCCCAAAGCCTTCGAAACAAGACATCTTTACAGCGAAACATACACGGACACGAACATGAGAATATGATTACATATACATGTACATACATCTTTTTCCATCTTATCATGTATGCACTTACTTACTGACGTACTTAGCTACTTCTTTCTCTATTCAAACAGTTTAGAGGCGAACCCTCAACCCTAAACCCTAAATCCTAACCCCTCAACCCTCAACCCTAAACCCTAAACCCCTAAAGCCCTAAACCCTAAACCCCTTAACCCCTAAACCCTTATAGATCCCTTTGACGGGAACCCTTATAGATCCCTTTAAAGGAACCCTTATAGATCCCTACGAGGCACATAGGAGAGCCCGTCGAGGAAGCTGGTGGCCGGCGCGAGGGCGGCCAGCTGCACAGAGCCTCCCGGGGCGGAACATAGGATTCCTTTAAGGGATCTATAGGTTCCTTTAAGGGATCTATAGGGGTTCCTTTTAAGGGATCTATAAGGGTTCCTTTAAAGGCATCTATAAGGATTCCTTTTAGGGTGTATAGGATTCCTTTGAAGGAACTAAGGGTTTAGGGTGTATAGGATTCCTTTAAAGGAACTAAGGGTTTAGGGCTTGGGGTTTAGAGTTTAGGCTTAGGGTTTAGGGTTTAGGGTTTAGGAGTTTAGGGTTTAGGGTTTAGGGTTTAGGGTTTGGGGTTTCGGAGTTTAGGGTTTGGGGTCTGAAGGGAACCCTTAAAGGAACGCCTAAAGGAACCATTGAAGGTCTCCGTTGAGTCTTTTGAAAAAGGATTTGGGGTCCAGGTCATGGGTTGCTTGAAAGAATGAAGAAAGTCGGCTTTGGGTTTAGGCTTTGGGGTTTTAGGGCTCAGGGTTTTGGATTTAGCGTATAGAGTATGGGTCTTTAGGGGTTTGGGCCTTTTTCAAGTGTTCGGTGCTTGTAGGTCTCAAATGGTGCGTTGAGGGATTTTTGGGGGCTTCAAAAGCTTTTCCAGCAGGATTTGTGGTGAGGAGTTTCTGGTGTTTTTTAGCGTGGAGGGTGTAGAGATTGTGATTTAGCCTCCGCGAAAACTCCAAAAAGTCCTTTTTCTAGTGTTTTTCAAGGCTCGAAAAAGCTTTAAAGATGTCTTTCGACGGTTTTGAAAGGGTTCCCAAGAAGTTCTTCGCTTCTGTAAATGTTGGGCATTTTACGCGTTTATAGGGGGCAGTGTGAGTTCTAGGGTTGGGGGCTACCGGCTCCTGAAGGGACCTAAAGGGGTCTACGGAATTTTTGGCTGCGCGTAAGGTATGGGGTTTTGTACGGGGATGAACATCTCGAAAGACCTAAACCCTAAACCCTTAAACCCTAAACCCTTAAACCCTAAACCCTAAACCCTAGCTAACAGAACCCAACTTCAGAGCAACACCTACCTCCTGAAGCCCTAAACCCTAAACCCTAAATCCTGCACGCGCATCAGAACCGGACAAATTTCGCCGTGCGAACGGAAGCCCAGAGAACCGTATATGGCCCGTCATCCGACACGGAGAGTTTATTTACACAAATAGCATTTAGGGTTTAGGGAGTTTAGAGATGAGGGATCCATCGAAGCCCTGAGACCGCAAAACCATTTTGTTCGGCACCCTAAAACCATGATTAAAGGAAACTACAGGTGGGGAGTTTAGGGTATATAGGGCTTCCATAAGGCTTCTATAAGGTATATAGACCTTCTGTAAGGCTCCTACTACCCACCTGAAGATGTCCTAGACATGAGCCCCAAATCCACTCAAAGGCCCTGGAACCCTGCAGCGAAACGAAGGATCCCCTGCACAGAAGACAAAGCGGACTCTGCCCCCAAGTCCGAAGCCGCAAATTGGAAAACACAACGAGCAGCAAACAAAAAGACAGATCCCTAAACAGTACCCATAGGCTCCTAAGTAGCTCCTTTTGTGGTTTATATTTAGAATCCTATAAGGTAAGCCCGAAAAGGGACTATTTAGGAGCCTATGGGTAGAACCCTAAAGCCTGAACCCGAAGGTCCCAAAACTCTAAACCCCTATCTTAGATCCCCAAACTGGAAGCCGAAACAACACAAGGTGCCCTAAACCCTAAACCCTAAATCCTGACACGCAATAGAAACCGAAACCCCAGCCCCCAAACCCCTAAACCCTATAGATAGATCCCTGAAAGGAGCAGACAAAGGTCGAAGGTCATAAACCTTTTTTAGATCCCTTCAAGGAATTTTTAAAGCACGAAAACCCTAAAACCTCAACCCAAATTACTAAACCCAAAACCCCTAACCCCTAAACCCCTAAACCCCTAAAGCCCTAAAGCCCTAAAACCCTTAACCCTTAATATAAGGCCTTAATAATTAGGTCCCTGGTCGGGGCTATATTAAAAATGATCATGTTTAATCCGTATTGGGTTTAGGGAGAACAAAGATGTACAAGTGTGGCCGACAAGCACCCAGTAATTGCCAAGTCCCCTAAACCTCAAAAAAAATAAAGCCCTAAGCCCTATACCCTAAACCCTAAACCCTAAACCCCAAACCCTAAACCCAAAGCCCAAAGCCCTAAGTCCCCTACATTCACGCTAAGCTTCGGAGCCTCCACATCGGCCCACGAAGACGGAGTCGATCAGACCCTGGAGCCTCGGATGTTAGGGTCGGGGGTCCTTTTTATAAGGGCGCCGTACTATGCTGGGGACCCAAAAAGGGACCTAAATAGGGACCCTAATTCAGAGGACTGCCCTTATGTTGCTTTTAGGGTTCTTCGTTTCTTTAAGCGTGGTGGCTTAGGGTTCAGGGTTTAGGGCTTGGGGTTCAGGGTTCAGGGTTTAGGGTTTAGGGTTTAGGGTTCGGGGTTTAGGGGTTTAGGGTCTAGTGCTCAGGGTTTCGGGTTCAGCTTCTTTCGGGGGGTAGTTCTCTAAGTTACGGTCCCTTTTGGGGGTTCTTTAGCGGGGATATATAAGGGATTCTACGGGCAGCTCTCTAGATTAGGAGACCTTTTGGGGGCCCTTTTTTACAAGGGTGCCGTACTGTATTTGGGACCCAAAAAGGGACCTTAACTTAGAGAACTACTGCTGATGATATAAATCCTGCATTACCTTAAGGACCCTAAACTATCCCTCCCCAACTGCTCGAATCGGACATTGGGCGGAAAAGTCTTCATGTAGCCTGAGGGATGTGCCCTACAACCGTCATCAAAACTATTCGTAGAGTCTTGTAATAACCAAACTACGGTTGATGATCTAAATCCTGCATTACCCATAATAAGGAGTATACCATAATTCCCATAGTTTAGGGTCCTTAAGGTAATGCAGGATTAATATCATCAACAGTATTGAATTCTCATGAACATCCGTGTCACGAGTGGGCTCATCGATCAGCCGGCTCAGCTCTGAGAGCAAAATCAACTGCTCGTCGAATTGCTCCTTGGCCTCCTCCGCCAGTGTGAGGGCCATGGCGAAGTGACACTTCGCCTGCATCTCACCCGCCCGGCCCTCCGCCTCCCATTGCCGCCAGTACCGCCGAACGCGGGCCTGGAGCGCGAGCTCTTCCTCATCGCTGTCCATGATCACCTACTGTGCTGCTGCGTTCTGCTCACGCAGCGTCGGTCGTAGTGGACATAGGCAAACAAACCTTAAACCCTAAACCCTAGAACCCTAAACCCTAAAACCCTACACCCCTATAAACGACCGCCTCGACGAAATCGAGCGAGACTTGAGGAGGCGGCGAGGGTGTAACTGGACCCAGAAGGTTTCCATCTGGTCCCGAGACCCCACCCGCTTGGGGTAGCCCGGAATGCAGGGTCTGATGTACATTGGCAGCAAATTTTTGCTGCTATATTACTATACCCCTGGAGAGCTGTCTTCCTGTTGACGAGCCATGTCTCGTCCGACGTCATGTGAAGCAACACCATCAACTTCCAGTTCAGGGCTGCATGGTGTGCTCGTCTACGTGCTGGCTGCTGGACAGCCTGTCGGTCACTCCTCGTCGCAGCTTGTCTTGCTTCAGCAAAAACGAATGGAGCAAGCAGCGGACCACACAGTCTGATGTGAGTTCCCCACAGCCAGCACCTTGCTGGACCTTGCTGGCCAAGCACACGTCTTCCTGCAACACGGTCGCCTGAAAGGATGCTCTCGGCGAAGCTCTCGCTGAGGATCCGCAGTGAAGCACGTTCTGTCGGAGCAGCCGCCCCCGCTTAGGACTTGGGGCTTTTGGCTTAGGGTTTGGGAATTGCGGTTCAGGCTTTGGGGATTTTGGTTTTTGGCTTGGGGGCTTAGGGTTTAGGGACCCTGAACCCTAAACCCTAAATCCCTGAACCCTAAACCCTAAATCCCGGGCTGTAAGCTCTGAATCCCAGATCCGAAACCCCCAGAGACCCCCTTGAACCTTGTTGGGCTCGGGTCGGGGCTTCCGGGTCTTGACTGCCGGGCTTAGGGCTTTGGCTTGGGGATTCCATGGCCTGGAGGTTTCCCTATCAACCCTAAACCCTAAACTTCTAAACCCTAAGCCCTAAGCCCTAAGCCCTAAGCCCTAAACCCTCAACCCTAAACTTCTAAGCCCTAAGCCCTAAGCCCTAAACCCTCAACCCTAAACTTCTAAACCCTAAGCCCTAAGCCCTAAACCCTCAACCCTAAACTTCTAAACCCTAAGCCCTAAACCCTAAACCTCTAGACCCTAAACCCTGCCTGGAGATCCCACAACCTACCGCTTTAAGGGCTCTACCCTCTAATTAAGGGGTCATGGCCTACTGTTTTGTAGGGTTTGGGGTCACAGGTAAACCCTAAACCCTCAAAATTTATTTCCTAAAGCCCTGAACCCTCAAAATTTAAACCCTAAACCCTTAAGGTTAAGGGTTTAAGGCCTTGGGTGTAGCATTGAAGGCTTTGAGCTTCTTTGGTTTTGGGGTTTCGGGGTTTACGGTCCTTCTGAACCCTACCAAACAAGCCTCTTTTTCGCAGACAACCGGTTTAAGGTCTAGGGATTAGGGTTTAGGGTTTAGGGAAAACGGCTGCTATGGCTTATGGGTAGTTCTCTAAATCAGGGACCCCCAGGATGGTACGTCACCCTTATAAAAAGGACCCTAAAATTAAAGGAAACTACAGATGGGGAGTTGAGAGTATATAGGGCCTTCTATAAGGTATACGGACCTTCTATAAGGCTCCTATAACGGTAACTACCCACCTGAAAATGTCCTAGATAAAAGGGTTTAGGGTTTACCCTAAACCCTAAACCCTAATTTTGGAAACCACCCATATGGCCCTGAGCTCCCAACCACTATAAAGCCCTGAACCCTACAACAACAAAGGCTCCTGCAGACACGCCGAAAACCATGGTTGAGGACTTAAAGCCCTAAACCCCAAACCATAAACAATAAATAAACCCTAAACCTCCTAAGCCCTAAACCAAAAACAGCTCCAGGCGACGTCGAGGCCAGAAGTGTCAACCTGACCGGGCGTTTCGCGAAGCTTGGGCTTTTTGACCCTCAGGGGTGGTTTCGAGTTTCGGGTTCTGGGTTTCCCTGCATCCCAGGGGTTTTAGGGGTTTAGGGTTTAGGGCCAGGGCTTTGGGGTTTAGGGCTTAGGGTTTAGGGTTTAGGGTTTAGGGTCTAGGGCTTAGGGCTTAGGGTTTTAGGGTTTAGGGAAGCCTACAAAATGAAGGTCCCTTCTTAGGTCCCAAATATAGTACGGCACCCAGATAAAAAGGACCCCAAAAAGACCCTAATTTAGAGAACTACCCTCGGAGAGCATAAGTTGATTGGAGCCACAAGTAAGTAGGATTTCGGTTTTAAGAGTGGGACAGTGAGGGTTCAAAATGCGAAAACCCGACCCTAAAACCATAAACCCTAATCCCCCCAAAGGGTTTAGGAATTAGGGTCCAGGGTTTAGGGTTTCGGGTTAGACACCAAAGAAACAAACCTAAACCCACCAAAAAATCCTAAAAACCCGAAACCACAAGGATGCAGCAGCCCTTGCTCTTTCAGGCACTTGATTTGTTTAGGGGCTTCTAAGGGCAGCTTTCGAGGTCTAGATCTTTTCGGACTTCTGCTTTTTTCTCGTGTTCCATAAGGGTTCCCGGTTTCGGGGTTCACGGTTTAGGGTTCAGGGGTTTAGGGGTTTAGGGTTTAGGGGTTTAGGGTTTAGGGTTTAAGCGTTAGGGTTTAGGGGTTAAGGTTTAGGGTTTTAGGGTTTTAGGGTTAGGGTTTAGGGTTTAGGGGTTTAGGATTTGGCGGTTTCATAACGGCCATAACGGTTCTATGACTGGTCACGGCTTTCGAAGCCTAGGAACGGCTTAAAGCTTAGGGCTTAGGGCCAGTAGCCCCCAAGAGCCCGACACCAATGGGTTTCGGGTTTCCGGTTTAGGACACTGTTTCTGGAGAGGCCTTGTATTCAAATCCCGGATTTAATCCTTATCACCGGGGTTTCTTGATCAGGGGTCTACAGCAAAGCGTGTTCCGTTCGAGCCGCACTTCCAACCCATCAGAAGCTTTGAGTCCGCCCTTTGCAGCCCCCCATTCCCGATTGCGAAGAAGCCCAAAGAGGCTCTGACGGTAGATATGGACGATCTCGGACAGCGCGGCTGCTTCTTGGGTTTCATCATGATTTTTGTGCTGCAGATACCCTTTCCAGGAGTCCTGGCGAATCCGTCGGAAGAGAGGCGTAATCTGCAGCTTTCGTTCAAGCAGCATGCACTTCTGGTAAGGCACCTCATTTGCACTTGCTGCATAAACTGAGGTATGTGGAGTCAGGGCTCTGCTGCGGCTGCCAAGGGCTGGACGAATCATTCTCATGAGCTGGTCGTGAGAGATTGTAGGGTTGCACCCCGGCTCGATGGCCGTCTCATGGGCCGGCTCGTAGGCATTGTCGATCACGATACGCAACTGATTTGGCACAAATTTTTCAGCAGTCCAGCCCTCACGGGTGAGGGTTTCGGTGTCGGCAACATCAGAGGAGCCCTTTTTCTTTTTCGCGGGCTCATCTCCAATGTCGCCATCAGCATAGATTGCCGGTACTGCTGTGCTAAAGGGACATCCACGAAAGTAGTCGAAGTCACTTGCACTCCGGTGTTGCCCTTCATTGCCCTTAACCGGCCGCGGGTGCGGCAACGGATTAGCAGCGGGGTCCCATTTTGGAACGACAGTGCAAGGCGGAGTTGTATAACGCTGCTGCTGAAAAACACCTCAAGCGTGAAAGAACCCGGGCGCGGCTACCCTGAACGCTAAATCCTAAATCTTAAAGCCCTTATATCACAAGTCGATATAAGCCGCGTGAAACCCTAAACTCTAAACCCTAGACCCTAAACCCTGAATCCTAAACCCTAAACCCTAAACCCTAGACCCTAAACCCAAACCCTAAACCCTAAACCCAAAGCCCCGAGGAAGACCCCGATCCTAAAAGGACTACAAACAAAATTGAAAAAAACCTATGGGTAGTTCTCTAAATTAGGGTTTGGGGTTTAGGGTTTAGGGCTTAGGGTTTTAGGGTTTAGGGTTTAGGGAAGCCTACAAAAGTAGTATGTGGGTAGTTCTCTAAATTAGGCCCCCTTTTTGGGTGCCAAGTATAGTACGGCACCATTATACAAAGGACCCTGAAGGGGACCCCAATTTAGAGAACTACCCATGTACAAACAGTTGCAGTAACCGGAAAACCAACAATAACCATCACATTCTACTCTCGCCTACAATAGCAACAAACACTAACACAGTCTTAACCCTTAGCCCTAGACCCTAAACCCTAAACGACTGAAGGCTAAATCAACAAGCGTGTAACAAGCTCGCTAGAAAAAACAATAATGCCCCAAAGAAACTAGAGACCTTGAAACTCGAAAAAAATCGAAAACCTCAACAACCCCGCATAGCAGCTAAGCAACAAGTGTTAAGACACCTTAAACAAATCTTTAAAATCAGATCCGTGTTGTGAAAGCACAAGCCCACAACCCTGTAGAAACTAGAACTCTAAGCCCTAAACCCTAAACCCCTAAACCCTAAACCCGAAACTCCAAACCCTAAACCCCTAACCCCGAACTCTAAACCCTAAACCCGAAACCGTAAACCCCAAGCCCTAAACCCTAAACCCTAAACCCTTTTTGGAGCCTCTTTAAACCCTTTTTACGCCCTTTTTAAGCCCTTTTCAACCCCTTTTTATACCCTTTTTGGAACCCGTTTTGCACCCTTTTTGAGCCCTAAACCCTAAAACCCTAAACCCTAAACCCTAAAAGCCCGTTTTGAAACCCTTTCGGTCGCGGCGCATCACCGGCCAAACGAAGCGGAGGATCTCCGGCAAGCGCACGCCGGGAGCTCCCTCTCTGGCCTCTGTGGGTTGGGGGGTGAGGGCCATAAAGGGTTCCTTTAAAGGGCTCTAAAAGGGTACTATAGGGGCTTTAGGGGTTTAGGGTTTAGGGGTTTTAGGGTTTAGGGTACCCAGAGAACCCAAAGGAATTATAGGGCTCCTTAAAGGGATCTATAAGGGTCTCTATAAGGGTTCTATAAGGGAATTAAGGCAGGTCTCTGGCCTCTAGGTACGGGGTTTAGGGGTTTTAAGGTTTTTAGG
>CAJNJA010089208.1:0-17500 GCA_905231915.1 Symbiodinium necroappetens
GGACCCGAGAGCATATATATATATACACACACACACACACACTTCTTTATGTAGTTAAAGAGTGTCGGCAGGGCGGGCTAATCCGTCTGCGCCACTCGTTCCAACCGCTCCTTCCACTGCTCCGACCGCTGCTCTCGTTCCACTGCTCCAGTCGTTCCACTCGCCCTGTACGATACCTGCTCCACTCCTTCCTTGCGTCTATACAGCGCGAGTGGCGAGCGGCCGGGGTGGCACGAGTGGCGTGAGTGAAACGAGTGGCACGAATGACGCGAGTGGCGCTTCAATTCCTCGCCCCCCTCCCTTGTGCATTCGCACTGTTCTGGCGGGTCCCAATGAATCAATGTTCCAATCGTCCCACTCGCCCTATGCCTTAACGGGAACTCTTGATTAATAACCCCCCCCGCTCAAGGTAGGCCGGCCGGTGGCCCAGATCGGCCCCCCCAAATAACTTTTAATTAAGAAAGCAAAAAATCCAAGGCAATCCCAAACCCAGCCAAGCCTGAAGACTAGAATTCAATTTGGGAGGTTTCACGGGACGCGGGTTGCCATTAATCGGGGGGTTTTGGCAAGGTTTTTTAGTGCCCAAGGGGGGGGCTCTGGTGGAAGAGGCCAGTGCCTTTTAAACATGTTTTCAGCCAGGTCCACGGCCGGTGTGGGATGCCTTCAATCAGCGGGTCTTTTTAAATTGAGAGTTGACATTGCATGTTCCACTCGTTCCTGTTGCCTAGCTGTGGCGCGAGTGGCGCCACTCGTTCCACTCGCCCTATACATTACCTGCTCCACTCGATCCTTTCGCCTATAGCGCAAGTGGCGAGTGGCGGGAGCGAGTTGCTCGAGTGGCACGAGTGATGCGAGTGGCGCAGACGACTTCAATTCCTCGCCCCCTCCCTTGTGCAGTCGCACTCTTCTGGGGGCGCCAATGAATCAATGTTCCAATCGTTCCACTCGCTCCACTCGCCCTGTGCCTTATCTGTTCCACTCGTTCCGGTTGCCTAGCTGTGGCACGAGTGGCACGCGTACGTGAGTGGCGCGAGTGGCGCGGACGACTTTAATTTGCCCCCCGTACGGTCGCAATGTGTATTTATAAAAACACACACCTACATAAGTCCTTGTCATTGACATGAACATACGCACATAAATACACAGGCGCATATGCATAGATACATATTCGTTTATATGTATATGTATATGTATATATGTATATGTATATATGTAAATATATGCACATGTATGTGTGTGTATGTGTATGTGTATGTGTATGTGTATGTGTATGTATGTACGTATGTATGTATGTACAAGACATTCTGCAATTTATGCGGATGGAATACAAAAAAGTACATACTTTTGGCTCCCGCATGGCAAATCCCGAAGGCTTCACATGGCAGGTGTCCAACCAGTTACGCGGCTACAAGTCATCCCTGCCACGACCCAAACAAGGCAGCAAACACCCCCAAACCCAACCAAGCAACGCTTCTGCATGGCATGACTCGTAGGTGATATACAGGCAGCTATCACCAAGCTCCCAGCGCTGTTTCCTTCGTCGGCGCAGCTCAGTTCTACAGCAGGATCAGCAGGCTAGGCAGGCCACATGATCTATACCAATGACTCAAGGTTTAGTCCAGAAAGCACTGAGACAGGCCTTCCCATAGCGAGAGCGTTCCAAGAAGGATTTCGGCGCGTCGGGCTGCGCGGCCGCAGGCTCCGGCACTGTTTCGCCTGAGCTCTTAGACAAAGCTCCTACAGTATCCGGAGCTCGGGCTGAGCATCTTGGAGGGTTTCTACGGCTTAAGGATTCATACACTTCTACACTATGGCTATGGGGCTTGCAAGGAGGTGGTGGCGATGTCGCAGTCTCCAAAGGCCGCGCTTTGAGGATGGTCCTGCTTGAGGCCGTTGGGGGTTGAGGATTTAAGTGCTCCTCCATTGCAGGTTGATGGAGCCAGCACCTCGGGTCGGGTGTTGGACTTGGAGGTTTTAGCTTGGGCACCGCGGAGGGGCGTTCGGCATCAGTCAGTCAGGAGGGGTTGTTTGCGGCCAACGCAGCTAAATGCAGCTAAGAACTGCAAAGTATCTGGAAGCACACTGCCTGCAGCCCGCCTGACGTTGAGAATCCATTGTGCTTCAAAAACCTCCAACCCCCAAAACCCCCAAAGCTCTCCAACTCCCTTTGAAGTCCGAGGCACTTGGCATCGCCTTCGTGGGGGCTGATGTCACCGGTGGACGGACTGGCTCCTTTTCTCCGCTGAAATCTGTCAACCCCTTCTGAGGTCCAGACAGGCATATTGCAGGACTTTCATGATTAGATCTTGGAACAGGGGCTTGGTGTGTGTGTGTGTGTTTCCAGTTACTGTTTCAGGGATGGAAGCTTGACTAAGCGCTAGGCATTAAGGGTGTAAGCTTTGAGGATTAGGTGTGACGGCTCACTGAGCCTACCTACTAGGCTGCCAGCCTGTACAACCATGGTACAGTAGCCCATGGGGAGGTAAGTGGCCGTCTAGGCAAGGCTTAAAAGTGTTTGTGGCTACGGTTTTTGAACTGTTGCAGCGTTGTGGGGGTTGGGGGTTTTCGTTTCGAGAGATGTTTCCTTGAGCGTCAGGTTCCAGGATACGACATGCGTCGCTGTTTCTTCTTCGCAAGGGCTTAGGGAGCTGTTTAGGCCCCCCGGCCATTGAGGCCCCCATATGTTATGGGGCTTTGAGGAGGCGTCAAAAAGGTCTGTGACTTCGGGGTTTTTGGGAACAAAGAAGGTAGCTAAGTACCCACAGGCTGCAGCCTCCCACTTCCCCCGAAGTCTTTACAGTGCAAACTTTGGGACGCCTACAAGTGTTTGTTGGTTGACAGTATGATGCTGTTTCTCCCTCTCAATCCTTCTCTCTCTCTCTCTCTCTCTCTCTCTCTCTCTCTCTCTCTCTCTCTCTTCTCAGGTAGAGGGAGCGGTCCAGGCTCCCTGGCCGCTAGGGCCTGGGGCGCAGCTGTGAAAACAGACACACACACTGGCACGATTCACGGACCTATCACGTACCTAGTAAGTTCAAGAATGCATTCTCCCTCTCTCTCTCTATCTATCTCTCTCTCTCTCTCTCTCTCTCTCTCTCTCTCTCGCTGTCTCTCTCCATCTTTCTACCTACCCCTCGGCTCCTCACCAACTTGAGCTGGGCAGTTGCGTAAATTTCGATATCTGGTGGCCCTGAAGTACAGGCCATGACAGAGGTATCGTCGATGCTGTGTTGGTAAAACCAATCCAATGCTGGGTGCGCCGGGCCAATAGTTTGAAATCGGGATTCTGGGCATAAATACAAGAAAGTCGATATAACGAGTCGATATATTTCCTTATACGAGGATATTATACTATTTGTTCAACCCCTACATTGCTCGACAGGTGCAACCGCAAAGCACAACTATGGAGCCCCCCTTGCCTCTAGAGGGCATTGCTTGGGACGCGGTACTGTAGAGGGTCAACACTTCTGTCGTCCTTGCTGGGCTGGCTCTTCAAGATCTCCAAGGCATCCTGCTTTTGAGCTTCAGGAATTACCAAGAAGAGTTGGCTTGTCTGGTTTCTAAATGCTTCCAGCTGGCATGTAGTAGTGTTGGCATTATTTGGCAACAGCAAGATCTACTGCTACTACTTCGGTCACTTTAGTAGTCGTACTGGTCGTGCTACTCGCACTGCTGATGCTGCTCGTACTACTTGTACACTACCACCATTAGTATTACTACGAGTACTATAGACTGTAACAGCACGATGCTCGTACATTTTGTCCTAGCAGCGCGACCAATACTACCAGCCACTGCTGCTTATGCTGCTGTTGCCTGCCAATGCTCTGCTACTACCACTGCCACGCGATTATGTCCATGGTGATAAGTAAAGCCCGGGGCTGTCAGTCACGAGCCCTCGTTTTACCTGCTAAAGACCAACCGTACCAGCCATAGACCGCACATCAAACGAAGAGCACAAGCTCCGAAATCAGTTCCTCTATGGACGAGGGAGTGGCTCAAGCTTGAATCGATGCAACCGTGAGGCCAGACCTTCCGAGTACATGATGGGGAAGTGACGCTGATGGGGCGCTTAGGGCATTCAGGACTGATGTTCCCGTGTCCTTGTCGGAGATGTAGTGCTCCAGATTCCTGGCTGCCCCTGAACCGCAAGCCCCCTGATTAGGATTAAACGGCGCTTGATACGGAACCTCTGCCGGAGCAGATCGAAACCCCCTAGCTCGAAGAAACACGGGTGTAGAGTTGTGGGATCTTGACAATCCACCCACAAAGCTCATCTGCAAGTGACTCAAGCCGCCGAAGCACGCTGCTTTGAAGAGCTTCGCGCCCCCTCCGTTCTTGAGCTCTACCTGCACGTGGTCCCAACGTCACAGGCTTCCTCAATAGAGGGGGAAAGTCTACTGATCCCGACGCCCTGTATCAGAGGTTCGCGACCCAAAGCCCCCAAGCACACTCCGTCCCAAAGAACTATATTGATGCGTAGTGCATTCTAGAATCTAGAGCTTAAGCGAAACGGCTATAATTATTTGTACCCTGTCTCAGTCTAAAGTCTGCGCAAAGACTCGCAGGTGTTCCAACATGCAGGCCCCAGCTTCGATCAATGTTCGGTCACTGTAGGCCCCGCGTTGGGATGCTAGATCAAACAACCTGCCTGTTGTCCATGTTGGGCCTGTGTGCCACAAGCAATACATGAAACTCCCACAACCTAATTCCTGAAAAAAACCCAAAACCTTCCTGGTTGGCTTAAGGGTGAATGAAACTTCAGCCTGCCACCGCGACTTCTGATCATCGAAGAATGTCAGCACGCCTCCGGAAGGGGCATTGCTTGGAAACATTACTATGTGGGGGGGGGGTGGCTGAGAGCCTTCAAGACCTACTCCAGGAGCCTCTTTGCGATTCAGGTAATCGCGAGATACTGAGCTGAGATTGACCACAGCTCCAAGCGGGATAAATCTTTCCTGATATGGGGAAGCATGGACATCCTCAGGCACCGACGGCTAGCTCAACAAGTCTGAAGCAATCCCGACCCAACTCTCCAAGAGCTGCAGTTGCCCGACATCGTAAGAAACACGGAGTCTGCGAGGAACCTGAGGGCACTGACAGTCTCAACCGTAGCCAGCGCCGTGATCAGAAACAAAGAGCAAATGTAGCGACAGGAGGTTGTAACCATAGCCACAAGTAGTAGCAACTCTGGTCCGACTCGACTTCATCTATCTCGATGAGGGGTACAGCGTCGCAGCGGTGATCTCAGGTTTTGGAGGACTTGGCATCAGCCGGAGCAGGATCAGGTTATATCAGGTTGCTGTCTCCGTCGCCGGCCGTTTGCTTCTACAGGTAAAAATCGAACTGGTCTCTACCACAGCCGCTATACCAACAGCATGCGCGGCAGCAGCGACAACGATAAGGACAGCAATAAAGCACCCAAAACTGGATAGCACGAACCCCCCCTCTGCGAGTTGATCTTGAGAGTTCCCTGAGCCGCACATAAGCTGTTTGCCAACCACTAACCACACAAACCTACTACACCGAAGGCCCAACCTTCGAGCCCATTCAGCTCTGGCCGTGCTTGGAGCCCCTTGACGCGCACCGGGAGTCCAATGCGGAGCTCCTCCTCAACAGCGATAGACGAGACTCTCAAGCCGAAGCCCTGGATTCAGTGAAGCGGTTGAGGGGGTTAAGGCTTTTACGGGCTGAGGGGTTTGTGGCGGGGAAGCCGTTCTTGACAAAACAGTTCGGATGCCGCCCCAAATGGCCCCACATTCTATTAAAGGGTAATGCCGAAAACCGTGGAAACATGTAGAAACCAAGAGTGCCATAATACGAGGCGCGAAAACGTATCAAGGCTGGGTATTGCAGAACCATGAATGATTCTACCCCCTTCATCCCTTCCTGCCGCCCCAGGCCGAAAACTTAAGTACAGCCGGAACTAAACAACTTCAAGCACTCCCTGGCACGTTCCCGACACCCCAAGCCGGCAAGCCCCAAATCCAAATCCGGACCCCTCGACCCTCTGTCGGCCGCTACCCCGTACCCGACTATTGAATTAAAGGCTGGATTTCTCCTCGACAAGGCAACTTGAACGTAAACCTTCAAACTAGACGTGCCTGTGGCTGCTGGGATACCTCGCCATCCACTTTGGATGCTTGAGCTTCTTGTGCCTGAAAGCCGGATTTCAGGGCATTCCAAAGAATTCGCAACAAATTTTTACGGGACTTTGTTTCGGATTTCAAGTTGGCCTTGGGGCTCGAATGTTGGGTTGTTCACTGAGGGATTCGTGCTTTTGCTCGGGCATCCAGGCTTCCATGGAGGTCCAAGGGCTGGGGCCACGATCGGAGTTGGAGGTTGGGGTTGTGCGCAGAATACAGGAGTCACTGCATGTACTCTCAGCTTCCGCTGGCTACTGACCCTCTGAAGCCTCCTTTCCGCGAGAATGGGGCACGGGCTGCGTCGGACCGCAGGGTTCTGAGAGCTGTTGAACATCTGTGAACTCTGAGAAGCTTGTACGGGCTGCTTAGGCTCGAAGCTTCGCCATCCTTCCGTGGAAGCCTATTTAAGCAGCCACCTTAACAGTAATGGCCATAATATCGCTTAGTATCGTAAGGACAGTAAAAGTCGGGCTTCAAGACTGCTCGATCGCTAGCCGAGAGCGCCTTCTTCTGGAAGTCGGCGAAGGTTTTAAAGGAAGGCATGGCGAGGGACAGCACCGATGGCAAAACTTACCCGCGGTTCGATATGTTTCCAGGTCTCTTGAGATCCTCATTGCATAGTCTAAGTCGCCGCTTGAAAGGCAAGCCAGCTCGTGGGCGCTACATACAATGGCGGATAGACAGAATCTGCAGCTCCAAAACTGATGTGCCGTGCTGCTTGGTTCCTACTTTTTTATATTAGGCTGTCAGCTAACATCTAGCTTCAGCGGCATGGTGCACAGGCTGATGCTGGGATGCTGTCATCTGAGGGCAAAAAACCCATCAGAATGAAAACGGCCACACGTCTGAGAATGCTCCACAATCGTCAACCGACCGTGTGTCTTCGGATGTTAGGAAACCCGGATTCGGACTCCTGTTTTTGAGAAGGACCGAGACGTCCAAGGACCGTCAACAGCTTCGAACAAAAGCTATCTAAAAGATAGAGGCCCGCCGTGTTTATATTAGCATTCTATCCAGTAGATGAGCACTATTTGAAGACAGTGCACTTAAAGCCTGCGCCTTGTACCAAATCTGGAATACTGACCCTCGCGCGTACACCTCGAAGCCTGCAGATAGCGCTGTAAACTGAACCCTTAGAACCCAACCGCCACTGCATGGGACAGCTCCTGCGATCCCTTCACGTTCAACAAAACTCAGGCAGACAATCAGACAATGGAGACAACACTTGCTGATTCTGTCCACTCGCCCGTGAAGACGCCAGAAGCTAAAGCGATTCCGTCCCGCCTGGTCATGCGCCGCGCGACAATGAAACATGGTAGTGTTATCTCGTGGCAGAGGGCCCCATGCACGACAAAGACAACCCAGGTCAAGTGTGCGGGTGGGAAAACCGTGCAGCCGAAGCCATGAGGGCCTCATTGCCATCCTACAGAGACCAAGACCAGGTTGGTACACTACCGCAAACTGCACCACTGAGGTGCGGGGCTTGGTGCAAAGGATTTGCTGTTTCGTCCGAGGTGTCCCAGCTCACTCTTGCGTCTGCACGACTGTGACATGCAAACCACCTGGCTCGACCTGCGAAAACCAAGCACAGGTTTCTAGGTCCAGGGGGCAGCAATTTGAAACAAAATCCTAGCTCTTTTGCTGTCGTGAATTCGCGCCCGGCCTGTGCGCGAAGCCGGCTCCAACAGCCCATGGTAGTGCCGGTGAGGTGCCTTGGAGGAGTTTTGGTGTTGACATGATGGGACCCCACAGGTTCTTGCCGTGAGGATCCTGTACTGAGGTTTGGGGATAAAATCGGTTGTAATCTCTCGCAACATCACGTCACAAGCGCAAAACCCCAAATGCTAAATCATGCGGGGTCTTAAACCGCGGATTTGACATTGACCTGGGGGACTACCTGCCTCACTAACCCTACTGAAATGGGTTGGAGCCGGGGAACCCTCCATGACAATACCTGTGACACCTTGAAAACCAACCCGCCTCCACAGCAAGCTCCGAAATGACCCTGATGTGTCCCTCCCCCCCAGAAGGGGGTATGGGACTTCACACTTTCTGATCTCTGATGCAATCACTTGAGCCATCATAAGATGGATAGTGCGAATGATCCACACCGCAGAGTTGGATAGTGCGAATGATCCGCACCTGGGCCGTTGAGCTTGGTACACTTCTTGATTTGTGCACTGGCCCTCAATCCTACTCACACTCCTCCTTGCCATGAGGTCTGTACGGTCCTCCATGGCACATCACATTATCAGAATATGGCCCCGTACTAATCAGTGGACTTTCCAACGGCCATGCATGCATCTTTGCACCACATTGGCACAATCTGCACATCAAAACTTTGACAGGCACTGAGCGCCCTTGAAACAATCAGTAACCTATCCCCTCGGACAAAATGCCCTTCATGCTGATACGTTGTGCAAGCGTGTCCATGCTATTCTCAGGATTTCCACTTGATCATGCCCAGCATTCCGCGTGCTAGATCAAGCTTCCCTTTGGATAACACCTTCGTTAGGCCGTCAGCGGCGAGCTCGCTCGTACGACAATGCTCGACAGGAATGCCTTCTTCAATGAGCTGATCGCGTAGCCAGGAAGTTCTCAATGCATAATGTCTCGTGCGCATGCGGGTCCAAACCATCTGGTCCCTCGTCGCAAGATTGATTGCTCCAGTGTTATCCGCATGGAGCACACATGACACTTCTGCATTGTTGATCTCCTGCATCATGATTCGCTGCTTGACTGCCAATTCAACTCCTAATGTCATTCCCTCAGGCTCGCTCTCAGTAGCTGAAAACGCCGTCAAAGCTTGACGAAGGCTCTTCCAACTGATGATGTTGTTCCCAACCTTCAGCACGATGCCGGATCTAGACCTCGAGCCTCCTGGTGAGAAGGATGCGTCTGTGTGTATGTCTAGTGTAGTAGCTCCCGAAGCTGTGTACAGGATGCCCCAGTCGACGGTGCCTCTGAGGTACTTCCACAAACCGTTGCACAAGCGTTGCGCTTCTCTTGGATTGGTGGCGGCTAGGCAAGCTGTCACACCGATGGTTGAACAGATATCTGGCCTAGACCTTAATCCCAGCCACATCAGGCTGCCCAGTTCTGATTGCACATGTTTGAGCCTTTCCGCGAAGCTATGATCCCGCTCTTCAGGTTCCAACGTCCCTTCCTGTGGGACAGGTAGGCTATGGCTGCCCTGAACCTTAGCCCATCCGCGATTAGCCAACTCCTGCAGCAGCCATCGCCGTTGTGTCAAGAGGATGCCGTCAGGATGGTTCACAATCTGCGTTCCGAGGAAGGAAAATTCAGAAACCACCGGGCAAGAGATTCCGTGCTTGTCAAACGTGTCACCCTCGGTGACCCCGCATCGCCGCAACATGCCCTGCAACTTTATCTACCAAAGCTGTGATATGGCATGACAAACCCGAGCGACTGCCTCTGGCAAGCCTACGGCTAAACCATCGTCGACATAGAACGTTCCCACGCCCACCGTTCGACCTTGCTCGTCTATGATAGCCCACAGCCCCTTCGATGTTGATATTTCTCTCAGCGTTAGCTTTCCCAAAAAGTCGCCAGCCTGGGGATCTAGCTTCATCTCCTTCATGGCCTTGTCCCTCTCCTGCTGCCATTCCATCGGAGATACTCTTAAGCCGTATAGGGCCCTCCTTAAATGCCACAATGTCCCCGGTTTCACCAGCCCCAGGCGCTCGAGCACTTTAGGCGGCCGAACAATTGCCCTATGCTTTTCGGACAGGTACGCGTTCAAAAACGCGCGTGCAACGTCCCACGACAGAGCTGTCCACTCCGGATGTTCAGCCAGTAATGCCAGCATGTACCGAACTGCCTCAGGGTCGACATTGACCGAAGAAAAATCTTCTTTGCATGAGCCCTCAGTATTCTGGAAGTTGCCGCAAACAACTATGCGTGATCGAGGCTTGTATCCCAGCTCATGCTCTACCGTACCTGGCTCTGCATCCAATGCCGGCTTCTCCACATTGACAGTCTTTGCTGGCAGAATGTCTGGAACGTAGCCCAGCTGTTGTTTTAGCCGGTCCACCGTCGTCTCTTCCCAGACTCCCTTATCGCCCATGGTCCGTAGCTCCTTGTCGATGGCTGCGTACCATGCTGCCTTTTGTTGCTCACTTCCCTCGAAGAAAACTTGATTGTCCACCGCACGTGCGGATGCCCTCTCAGCTCCCGACAACAGTGTTTCCATTTCCTGTCTAATTTGCTCCTCCTCATACTCCGCACCTAAGACCACGTACTTGCCCTCGGCCTCGGCGTTGCCGGCGCTGCCGTCGGTTTCTACCTTGGCCTGCAAACAAGATGGCTCTGCAACTAAGAACCCATGGTTGAACCTAACCAAATCGGGAAGATCGTCTCTTTCGTCATGACCGTGGAGCTTCCGCTTTATGGCCTGTTCCAAGTTGCGGTAGCGCGTAGGATCATCATATTGAGGACCATCTGTCCTCTCCTCGAAAGTTGTGATTTCTCCGGCATGCGGAGCTGTCCACCTGACCTCCCCTTCTGATGAGATCCACACTTCATGTTCTTCATCCGGGCTTAAGGATTTTTTCCAAGTTGGTTTCGGCACATTCAACAGTACAGGCAATCTCGATTTGATGATTTTCATGCCTCCTTCACCGTCTCTCTGCACTAGAACATTCGCCCCGTCTACAAACGAATCATCCGCCGCAAGATAGATCCCTTGCTCCACCCTGCTTTCAAACGCCTCCGAATGCGGCTTCTTCACTGCTACAAGTGAACCGAAGATGGGAGCGTCCTTAGGACATGGAATCTCCAGCGCAGCGGCTCGCAACACATACACCGCGTGCTGTACCGCGAATGTCCAGAAAATGGCAGGGAGACCACCATGCAGTAAAAGAGATGTTGACTGATGCTTGATTGTTTGAATCGCGCGCTCCACTTTGCCCGATGACTGCTTGCAGTACGGAACACTCTTGGTTTTCCAAAGGCCCATTCGTCTGAAGTATGCACACATAGAATCCGCAGTAAACTCGCCACCACAGTCCGAATGAACACGCAGCAGCGGAACCTGGCCGTCTGACATGGCTACAACTTGTGCTAGTACCTCAGTCAGCTTCTTTCTAGTTTCGTTTGCGGTCTTGGTTTCCATGCACTTCGCGAAAGGGATGCAGGTGCCGTCAGGCATGAGGAGCACAGCAGCAAGGAAATACCGCTGTTTGTCAATGCTTTCGCCATGTGGCCCCGACACATCAATGTTCAACGTCCCTTCCGAAACTGGTTGATTCTTCAGCTTCCGATGTAGCCTGCGGTGCCCTCGGGAACCAGTGCATTCCGGACAACCATGCTTAAAGAAGCCATCCAGGCATTTCCGTCGCAGCACCTTCTCAGGATCGTCCGAATCATCAGTGCCATCTGCGCGGGCGCTAGCATCTCTAGAGATGTCTTCTGCTAGACCCAGTTTATCCAACATCTGATCGAATGTATCGTCCGGACCTATGACAGCCCAATCACCGTCCCCCGAACCGGAGCTACCTCTACCCTTGCCATCCACTTTCACACTCGGCTTGGAACCCTTCTCAACCCTAAGGTCTATCGCCTGATCGACCCCATCGTCATCGACATCCACCTCACTAGGAGCATACTCAATTTCACTCTCGCTGAAAAGGCCCTTAGCCTCAGAATACTCGTGAACCTCAGGCATATCCCTGAACCTCACCTTCACCTCGGATGGGAGAGATGTGTTGGCTTGTTCTGAACAAGAAACGCTGATGTGCTGCTTGCGTGGTGATGCTTCACTTGTGGGGTTGCTGCTGCCATCTGTCGTATCCTCAATACGCCTCGGTATCTCGAACTCATTGATCACCGGGTGCTTAAACCCAAGCCTCGCCAGAGCCGTCAGTTCCTCTGACGATGCTTTCTCGATACCCCTCGGAGTGTATGCAAGTATCATGACTCGATGTCCTGAGAAGGGCTCGGTCCCATGAAGAGTAGCTCGACCATCAAAGACTACAGACTTCTGACAAGTATCCAACAACCTTCCTGGAAGTGCATCCTTGCCAGCTCGAACTTGCCTCCATGCGCAAGCCTTGTCCTCTGCTGCGCTGACGTCGTGAATCCAAATCTGGCCACCTGTAAACCTCGTCAACCCACGAGCATAGTTCATTGTGCCTGCAGCATTGAACTTGTCGCGATGAGGTAGGAATGCCGTGTCTTCAGTGACAGTGATAGTGGTGAATGCAAAGTCTGGTTTGTCCTTTGATATCAAGCTTGCCATCAGCTTCGTGAGCCATGGGTGAGTGCGTGACAACACGGTCATGCCATGACACCCTCCATGACACCAACGACCGAAATTCCAGATAACTACTTGTTCTTTGTCCGCTCCTTCAGCATGCCTACGACGCCGTCTCAGCTTAAGCTTAGCCCTAACAAGCAATGCTAGAAGATCGTCCCATGTGCAAGATCCCCGCTCAAGCCACTGTTTGGCCTGCGCTTCTGTCTCATCAACTGCATCTTCCAATGCTTGTGGCTCCTCCTGTAACCCTGCTTTCTGGGCTAGCGCCTCATAGCCCATGTGCTCGCCGGGCGCCAAGATGGCTGGAGCGGCTTCTGTAACACTGGCATTCCAGGACCTTCCCAACTGCATCTGAGGACCCTGACGATGGGATTTAGAAAGACGAGATCTGAGCCTTTTGAACTTCTCCCAGGAGATAAAGGGCAAGCCATTACGAATCATAACTTCCTGAACATCACCATCAGGTGTGTGAAGGACTGCCCCCTGAGGTCCCCATGTGAATGTGCATCCAATGCTAGCCAGCTTCTGGATTCCGGCTATCCACTCACTCGAACCGTTCATGTCCATAACCACCTCGCCATCCCGAACAGACCGGTATCCTACAGATTCTTGGCCACTCGCCAACGTCACATTCAGCGGGATGAACTTAGCCGCATCGTTGAGATCCAAGCTCTCATCCAGTGGTCTGCACACCTCATTCGCCCCAGAATCCAGCAACACCCAGCCCGGTGCATCCACCACCGTATCTTGAGGCGTACTCGCCTTAGCTACGGTTGGAGGCCAGATCTCCTGGTCATCATGTTGCTTGTGCCACTGTGCCTTGCGCTCCTGTGTGAAAACAATGGTCCTATACCTGTCATGGTCACGGTGATCAATGAAGATAGCTACTACGTACTCATCTGCACACTCTCCGCTCTGGACCACTGTCGCCACATGCCCATCGTTATCCCAAACCTCACCGTCAAAATCCCAAGTATTCCGCGCTGACCAGATAGACTCAGGCAAGGATTGGAACACATCGAAGTGACGAAACTGCAGAACTGCTCTGTTCGGACAGCTCGCTGATGCTGAAAATCTCTCTCCTTCTGAAGCCTCACACAATGCATACAGATGCGTCTCAGACCACATGAAGCTTCCTGGTCCACCACTGTGCTCTAACGGTATGTGAATCCCCTGCGGCTCGGCCCGTGAATCTGGCTCCTCCTCAAACTGTCGAAAACGACCTGCGATGGGACCCACGCGTATCATAGACACCTTCGGCTTTGCATCATCCACACCAAGCAACTTCTGGGCTTCAGCTTTCGCCTTACCCTTCGGTTTGCCTTTGGGGTCTGCTTTTGCTTTAGCCTTCCCTTCGGGATGACTCGGAGCATTGGGACTAGAGGTTTGGGAAGATTCAACTTGTTGGACTTTGCCCTGTCCATCCTTATCTTTACCCTTGCCCTTGCCCTTACCCCTTCCGTCATCCCCTTTAGGCTTGCCCTTCCCAAGATCAGCAACATGTTGAAAAGGACAATTCTTACGATAGCACCCCCCAGGCTTACTAAAGAAATGACAAATGCCCCTCTTGGAAGTGTCACTCCCTTGACCTCCACCCCCAGTGTCGACTCTGCTCACCGTGGTGAGGTCTCGGTTCTTGGACTCCCGGGCAATCTCATCTGCGGTGATTTCATGCAGCTGCTGCTCCACTGTTTCTTTGAATTTACTCACCCCCTCTTCTGTAGGTCTCGTCGAGGCTTCCGGAAACAGTCTTAACAGATTCAGCCGCATGTGAAAACTGTTGTACTTGCGCTCCACAGCTCTAGTCATCGCCTGCAATGCCTTGAGTGTCTCACTTGGAGCCATGGGTGGCATCTGCAGTTGATGCAAGCGCCGCAGTGCTAGATTATACCTCCTCAGTAAACCCTCCAGCTCCTGTGCCGTGGTAGCCGTTGGCGGGGACCTCAAAAAAGACAACAATGATGTCGCCTCTTCCGGACCTGCGGGCTGCAGCCTGGAAAGAATTCCCATACACAGCAAGGCACTCGAAATGCATCCATCATCAGCCCTTTCAACGGCAGGCGTCTTAATGGCTTCCGGGAGTATACGAAGGAGCGCTGAAGTAAGCCGCGCTTCAAAGTCCAAGTGTTCAGTCCGAATCATTGGGACTTCAGGCTTCTTCATGCCAATGGTTTTGTCACTGTACATCTTCTCTGCCTGCGACCAAACAAGTTTAGCATACTGCGCAAAGCTGTAGCCAACCCCATTAAAGATCGTAGAGCATTGAGCTCGCCAACTCGCCAACTGTACACCTTGCTCCCATGTCTGAGCACCTGTCAGCTCAAGTGGCGGCAGATCTTTCAGCAACTTCCACCTTCCTTCTGGGATCTTATCTACATCTACTGCGTCGTCAGCGTGCGCACCGCCACTTGACGCTCCCTTTTCTTGGTGTTCCTCTTGTTCGTCTATCCGACCTGTCTGGCCAGCATCCGAAACCTCAAGATTCACACCAAGTGCTCGGCCGTACGTTTCCCTCATACGGTCTGCTACCGGCTGCTGTCCCTCAACTGGCCCTGGCCTCCTGAGATTCTCCGGTATCCTGGGTGGCTGGTTTGTCAGCCCTGGCGGTCCTGCCCCAAAATGCCACCAACTATCTGTTGCATCCATAGGCATCTGAGGTTGACATTCCGAACTGGGTTCGGGCGACATAGCGAACACTTGAGTCGCTGAAGGGACCGCAGTTGCGGACCCCTGACGCTGCTCCAATGACACCAGCCTGCGCTCCATTTGTTGCCTGACTGATATCTCTCGTGACAGTTTGTCGTCAAGGGCCTCACGCCGCGCTCTCTCCTCGAGCAGTTGCTTCATTAACAGCTCCATGTGCTGCCGATATGTCGTGGGTTCCCGGTTTGTGACATGTGCGTCAGCAGAGTGATCAATACTAGCATGGACTCGTGACTCTGCGGCTGCCCCTTCCTCCTGACTGGATTGGGAGGACAACACAGAAACCTTGCCGAAAACAGCATCGATTTTCGCATCACAAGCTGCTATGTCTGCTTGCAACGCTCCAACCGCCTCTTGCAACAAACCAAGATCGCTCCTGGCTTCGTCGAGCTTGGTAGACAACGATTGTACTTTACACACCATGTCTTGCACTTGCGCGACGGTCTCGTTGAACGATGCTTGCTGCAACCTGTCTGCTTCGGAATACGCTAGCCATCGACCTTCTTGTTGACTCTCAAACTGCTGTAGCTGACACATCAAGCTATCGTGGCGTTGATGAAGAAGACGGACATGCTGATCAGTAGCCAAGAAAAGTCGCTCATGCACTGTGTGTCGTCGCGTCATGGACTCAACAACTTCTTCCAACTGTCGCGATTGCCCGAGCTGCTCCAATGCTTCTGCCGGTATACTTATGCTAGTCAACTGGCGCAGCAGGATGTCAAAGCTTGGCTGCTGAGGCTGTTGATGCTGTTGGTTGTAGGAAGTCGCGCTTGTAGCGTTTTGGGCGAACATAACCTGACATTGACCTGGGGGACTACCTGCCTCACTAACCCTACTGAAATGGGTTGGAGCCGGGGAACCCTCCATGACAATACCTGTGACACCTTGAAAACCAACCCGCCTCCACAGCAAGCTCCGAAATGACCCTGATGTGTCCCTCCCCCCCAGAAGGGGGTATGGGACTTCACACTTTCTGATCTCTGATGCAATCACTTGAGCCATCATAAGATGGATAGTGCGAATGATCCACACCGCAGAGTTGGATAGTGCGAATGATCCGCACCTGGGCCGTTGAGCTTGGTACACTTCTTGATTTGTGCACTGGCCCTCAATCCTACTCACAGGATTGTTCAGGCATGACAACTTCTCTTCTTCTGGTCGCACTTCCTGCACGCTCCGCAGATTCTTGCAGGAACGGCAGAAGGTTACAGGGTGTCGCCGCACGTCCTTCTCTCATACTACTGCAGTCATGGCTATGCAAATCAGTATGACAAGGAGCTTCGGATTAGCATCTACGTGCGAGGCCTTCTATCGGCAAAACAGGAAATTCCCGTCCTCTGTCGATCGTCCTACACTACATGAATGTTGACAGCCCGCATCATGACCTTCCAAGCTTCGGACTTGGTGTCTTGTTTTTCGGATCTAAGACCATGCCTGATGCTGAACGATGTTCCAGCCACCAATCTGCCCGGCTGCCGATCTATCACTGCCACAAGAGCTTAATATGTCATATATGGGAATGATTGCATGATCTCGAGCTCACTCCCTGCTAGAATCTGCTAGAATGGGGTATGAGATAACACAACAGCACCGCCAAAGGTCCTGGTATCTTTTTTACGAAGCCTTGAAAGGCGGCGGATGGTGCTCGCATCTTCGAGATGAATTGCTAAAAACACGTGCGTGCGCATCGGCACACATCGTGCTAAAGGCCCGCAGGCCTAGATCCGAAGCGTGATCTTCGATCGTGAACATTCTCAAGAACTACGCGCCCCAAATCTATCCGTAACCCAGTGACTTACTACATAGTGGGTGGATGTGCGGGGGTCAAGATACAGTGAAGCACCCAGGGTTTAAGATTGAAGTGATACAGTACCAACCATAGCTTCTATGAGTTATAGCTTCCGTTCAAGCGCACTCCCGGCAGCCAAGGAACCCCGAAGCACACACAACCCTAGTGCTGATGAAGTGCTTCAAGGCTGAAATGCCTTCGAGCAATGAACTCTCGAGTTCAGTGCTTGGCTTCAGGCTTTAAGGGGTCTAGGGTTTCGAGCCGACTCTCACAACTTAAGACTTGTGGGGAATCCTAGCAGACAAGCGCATGACACTCCAAAAACGTGCTTCAGGGTTTAGGACCCACGGCTTGAAGAGCCACCCTCTCTCACCTCCGGGCGGCTTTCACAATGCTGGACCTGAAGCATATTCTGCTCCTGCACTCCAACCCCAAAACGGGTCTCTTTCGAGCGCAAGAGAAAAATGATACGGTTTGCGGCTGCGACAGGGTTGCAAACAGCCACAGCTACATGTTTCATCCGATGGTGTGTAGAACCATTTGCATGTATGTATATACATCACAACTGAAGCTTACGGGATTGGGGTCTTC